>CM037863.1:22928783-23112180 GCA_021292105.1 Anadara kagoshimensis | reverse complement strand
AAGTACGTGCCTGTGGTCGAACTATCTGCATGGGAAGTCATTTTTGATATTGCTACCATCATACAAAAAGTAACTTTCCATCGTTATGCATGTAGTTTGATCTACCTAATACCGACTCTAGAATCGTTTCATGCTCATTGGAATTTTACTTACGCCGAATTCCCTGCACTAGATACACGTATATATAGTTAATCATGTGTGATGATCAGAGGCTTGAAAAAAGTACTTGAACCACACCACTGAATACTCAAACATGCAAAAACGCTAATGGTAACCTAAAGGTAACATTGTTTGTCTGTCGCAGTGCATCCTAAAAATTACACAATTTCACGAGATGTTTACTCTTCCACAGCACCCGGCCTCACTTCCCTGGTGAAAGCTCACGTGTTAAACTTTAATTGCCACTTCCAAAGTTTTTACTTACTTTGCTTTGAGGTTGTTGAGTTGAGAGTTGAGTAATGGCGTTTAACGTCCCAGTCAAGAACATTTCACTTATATCGAGACGTCGCCAGGTATAGGCGAAGGTGCAGACATTTTGCCAATGCATTGCGCTGATGGCATTATACAGCAGTGTTCTTTAGCGTGCCAAGCCCACCGTGACACGGAACATCGTTTATTAAGTTCCAATCCGAAAGAACCGTGACTTTCATTTCGTAATACCGAGTGCTTGGCGAAAGAACAGTCACTACCCACTTTCAAATCTTGGCTCGAACCCACAACTTCCCATTTACGGAGCTAGCACGCTACCAACTGAGCTACCGCAGTGGTGCTTTGGGTTGTGATTTGGTATGTTTGGTTTTGATTTTAACTTCAGAAGCAGTGGCAGTAAAACTTGATATGGAATCAGGATGTTTCTTGACCAAAGCCTTTCAAGGCCAAATTGGTTGACCTTGACTGACATTTAAGGTCACAGTGACCACAATCCTTCAATAGTAAAAACTTTCAAACGTGTTTTTGTCATGAACCAATAAGGATAGAACCTTACAACTTCATCAGGACAAAAACCTCTGTAAAGTTTGCAATGAAAAACCAGTTGGCCTAGATCTACATTTAAGGCCACAGCGACTTAAAGCAGTTGGTCTAGATCTACATTTAAGGCCACAGCGACTTAAAGTAGTTAAGAAGCTAGAAACTTCATACATAACATACCTACCTATCCCCTTCACTCCAGGTGGAGCATAAGGTCAATACAGGATTTCGCCATTAAGATCTGTTCTTTGCCTTCGTCTGAGCCTTTCAGTTCATCTTCCACAGTCTGTAGCCATGTTGTTTTGGCCTTCGCGAGGTCTTTTCCCGTTGGGTGTCCATCTTAATGCTTCTTTAGTTATGCATTTCCACTCCATTCTAAGAACACGCCCAAGCCATCTCAACCTTCTTTGAGTGTATATACAACATGGCAACATGAAACTTTACCAAAGTTGCAAAGCTAGTTGACCATGGTCGTCATTCAAGACCATAGTGATTTAAAGTAGTGAAACCTTAAAATGGCTTTTTGTCATGAAAAAGGTCAAGACACTTAAAACTTCATATAGCAAGATGACATGGCATTCTACCAAGTTTGAAAGCTGGATGATGTTGACCTACATTCAAGGCCACACTACATGCAGTTAAAACATCTTTTGTCATGAACCAAAAGTCATAGACTGAAAACTTAAGATGGTGGAAACTCCATATATAACATCAGGGTATGAAGTTGTACCAAGTTTGTGACTTTGATCGACCTTGACCTACATTTAAGATCACAGTGACCTAAATTAGTATGAGCTTAAAACATCCCATCATGAACCAAAAGATCTAGAAGCTCGACACTTCATATATTATAGCATTGAAACATGAAGATCTATTAAGTTTGACCTTGACCCTCTTTCAAAGTTGCTTTAACCTAAATTAGTACAACTTAAAACATCTCTTTGTCATGAACTAAAAAGTTTAGAGGGCGGAAACTATATATATAACATAAGGGTATAAAGTTGTACCAAGTTTGCGACATTGATTGACCTTAACCCACATTCAAGGTCACAGTGACCTTAGTTAGTAAGAACTTTACACATCCCATCATAAACCAAAAGACCTTGGAGCTTGAAACTTCATATTAAAGCATTTGACCTTAACCTACATTTCAAGGTCACAATGACCTAAAGTGGTACAATCATAACACAGCTTTCTGCCATGAACCAAATTTAATTGAGGTTTTATTTCATAATGTTTAGCTACAATAGAATGTCCTTTGTTCTTGAATAGAACTTGCTTTCTAATACAACAGCTCTGGAATATCCAAGAGTCTTACCTGTTCTTGGCTTCTCTGGCTATTGTCTCCACCAAGTACATGTTGTTCAGCTTTAACTTACCTGTATAAGAGTTCATTTTACAGTTTCATCATAAGTGAACACCAACGTACCTGTATTTCATTTTTTTTAAGCCTGGCTAAGAGTATTTACATAACATTTTAGAATGCAAACTTTCAAATTGATCCAAGAGTAAAACTAAAACCTATATTAACCAAATGCTGGTTTACATATCACTATGCCTTTCATAACCTAGATTTTAATCTTCCTCAGGCACATCCTGATGTTAGAAAGTTTGTGTATTCACTAGCTGACTGGTGATGTTCTCTGAACACTAGTTTTCTCCATCATTTCACTGACTAACCAGCTAAAAGAAAGTTGACTGGAATGTAAAACACCATTACCATACTCCATTCTATTTCTTTATATTGGTAAGGAATTTATACTGGAGCGCCAATTGCAAAACACCATATTCCACTCTGTTCTTAACAAGATTTGCAGTCCAGAAAGTGTTTAGATTGGATTGATTTATTGGCTAAATAGGGTTTTATGTTTCAGTTAAGAATATATCACTTATATCAAGACATCATCAGCTATGAGTGAAGTGGCAGAAATTTCAACCTTTGCAGTGGACTCGAAGCAATGTGCAGCCAGAGTCCTTTAGCATGCCATGTCTACAGTGACAATAAGCATCAGTGTTAAAGGTCTCTTCAAAAGGACCCAGTAAAATACAGAAATTTTTACCTTTGCAGTGTGCTTAAGGCAATGTACAGGAAGATTCTAAAGTATGCCATGCCTACTTTGACAAAGGATATCAGTTTTTAATGTTCCCATGACTTTCATTTCTCAATGACAAGTGACTGGGAAAACAACAGTTACTAACTTTTTTCAAGTCTTGGTCAGACTCAGCCAGGGTTCGAACCCATGACCTTCCAAATACAGTATGGATTAGATAGATTATATATGTAATAAATACTGAACATGAACAGTAAATGAATTTTATTTATTTTTTCCAAAACACTGATTTAAGCCAGTTAAGAAGCATACTGTAAACCAAGTTTTATTCGCGGATAATAACTTAATTGATTCTCTTACCAAAACCATTCCGCGACCATTATCTTTCGCGATATGGACTTTAGCTGAATATTTGATATAAATAAAACCATTTTTAGAAACGTGATGATTAACTTTCACGATTATTTTGTTCTCAGGAAACATGCGGAAGTTAATCGCACATGAATAAAAGTAGGTTTACAGTATACATGTATTGTACAATGATGCATAAAGTTAATATTTTTAACAATAAAATCATTAACAAACTTTTTATGGACACATGATATATGTACATTGAACGTGACTTGTAGTTTTCATTCCATAGAGAACTTAAAGTTGCAACAAAGTTAAATTCTTTAAAATAAGTTCCTTTATAATTTGTTTTTAAAAACAAAATTGATAAATTCTAAACCAATTTATATTTTTAATTCCATAGAAAAAAATTAAATGGTGTTTTGGATATAGGGTTTTTAAAACACTGTTTTAAGTCATTTTAGCATAGCATATATCAACATCTACATATGCTTTAAGTACATCATTAAACAATGCACAAACTCTATATCTTTTAGATGATACATGGCTACACAAGATACATTATAAGTTATACAGGGTTTTGGCAGGTTATACAGCCCCCATGTACCCTATCAAAGATTTACTTATGCGGCTCAGGGTAGATTGATCCTTGACAGGGTACATGGGGCTTTGAAACCTGCCAAAAACCTTTATAATGTTTTTGTCACCCTTCAAAGCGGTAATAGTTTGATTTTGTATTCAGCGTGTCTTGCGCACATTGTCACCATGTTTGTTTACTGCGACTAGACTTTCGCATTATATGAGTTACATCCCTTTAACAGCATACATTTATGTACCCTGGCAGATTTCAGAACATAGTTCTATGTATCCTGGCAAGTTAACCAATTGCTATGCAAGAAGTGGCAAAGTTATATGTACCCCAGCAAGTTAACCAATTGCTATTTAAGGAAGGGTGACAATTTTACTAATCGTGTGTAAAACATGGGAAACTGAGAATCAATCTGAAAGTTGTAATGAATAATCTTTTTAAAATCATAACAGTAAATTCATAAAATATACATAGACAGCTCAGCAGTGTAAACAACCATTACCAATTATGATATTATGAAACTCAATGCATATATTTATAATAAGTCAAAAATAAAACAGTATAGTCCATTTACAGATATTTTTTTTACAGCTACCACTAAGTATGTTTTAAAGACCTTCCATTCATCAGATACTTCGATCTAGCACCTCATCTTCTTCCCTAACAACTTTGCAACTTTTTATTCATATTTTATATATATACAAGATTTTCTACATTTTAGACAGGCAAGCTAATGGGGGGGGGGGGGGGAGAGAGAGAGAGAGAGAGAGAGAGAGAGATAAACAATATGGTATATATCTCAAAACAAACATAAAAAACAGCCTTCCCTTTTTCTGCAACAAAATGAGTCACTTTAAACATTTTTCTCCTGCATTTCTATATATGAGCTCAAAGAACATGTAAAAAACTCTGTAAATAATCATAAGTCCGAATGTTAAAATTACTGTGACATTTGATTTTTTCTCCAGCATTTTTATAAAGTGTGATAAGATGACATGTGAAAAATCCTGTTGATTAATCATAAGTCCATGGGGATCCAAAATTTTCAATGTTAGTATCTTTTCTCCTGTATTTTTTTTTTAAAAATGTGCTCAAATGACATACAAAAAACTTTGTGTATTACCGGTAAGTCCAAAATTTTCAATGTTAGTATTGCTGTGTCATTCTATCTTTTTTCCTGCATTTCTATAAAATGTGCTCAGAAAACAGGTCATAAATTCTGTCACTGAATCATATTCAATGTTCTTATTATTTTGTCACTCTGTTTTTTTCCCTGCATTTCTATAAAATGTACTCAAACAACAAGTTAAAAATCCTGCCAATAAATCATAGGTTTGCACTCTTCAATGTTATTACTCCGTCACTCTATCATGGATCCGCCCTCTTCTCCAGTAGCATCTTCACCAATGTTTAGATCATCAAGCATCTCCTGGAGACTGATCTGTGGAAGTCCTTCATCATCTGATTCAACATTTTCAACAGGAATCTTACTTGCATCTGAAAGATAAAAATCAATCTTTATAACATGTATAAGATAAGTTCAAGGTCAACAAGTTTAAAAATATAAATGTTCAATGCAGTTTTATTTTCGTATAAATTCATGAGAGTAACAAAAGGTGAAAAAAACTTTTGCTAATACATGTATACATATGTAATTTATCTACATTTTAATTAAACATGATCCAAAGATGCAGAAATAAAAGCATGCAAATGAAATGATTCTAACAGAAATTTTCCGATTAAGGTATAAAATCACATGCGACTTTGTATTTATAAACAGATTAACAGACTTACACCAAGAGAAAATATAACCACCCTGCTAACCCCTGCCAAATATGCACTGTAAAATGATGATTCTCAGGAAAATTTCCTGGTTTAAGGAATTGTAAGGTATAAATTTACCTTTGTATATATTAATGTTTTGTCTGTATGATGGATCTTCTTCTAAATCTTCCAGGAAGTCTGTATAGTCTCTGTAAAAATATAACAAAATTTATAATATGTACATTTGTACAGTACCGGTAAATCCCTATTATAGACGGCACTCCAAAAAGTAGACATCAATGTGTTTTGTGGTAAAGAACCACTGGTGGTATAATTCCAACAACAAATAAATGCATACTAAACTCTTTTTCAGCATAACAAACCCATACATAGAAATAAATTCCATCTTTTTTGCCCTAGAAACACAATTTTTGATTTTGAAATAAAATTTGTTTTACAAATTATTACGGTAGTAAATTTCAGGTAATATGTATATACATATGGAATTGTTGAGGCCAACTAAAAATATTTTAACCACATCATTCTTCTTAAGTTTACAATTATAGCCAGCATTATATCATCAGGAATAATTGTGTAACTAAACCAGGGAACCTTGGAAATCAAACACAAACATGCTGGTCCATGTTCAAAATACAATCCCAAAAGCAAAGTAAAAACTTTCTAAACTGGAAAATAAAAGTTAAACACGTAAACTGCCACTGTAGAAGTGAAGCTTGGTTTTCTGAAATAGTAAGCACCTTCTGTCTACCTGTCTAGTTACACCCACCCCATGGGAAATCAAAATTATGAATGAACAATTGGACCTGAAATATATTATTCAGGGCAATCCTGGACACAGAGACATCATACTTATCAACAATGATGGCCATAAAATATTTTGAGTGCTATGATAAGCCTTAGGTTGTAATATCCCTGAGTCAACAATTTATTTGTAAGCAGCAATTTTTAATTTTTTTGTCGTTTTAAGGTGGCTCACCTCTCATTACTAGCAGTATCTGGATACATGTTATCATTTAAGTGGCGCAGCTTCCATCTTCGCTTTCTATTTCTTGCCGTTTTGTCACCAAATAATTTCTTCACAACAACCTGTAAAGTATCATAAATATAGTAAAACCTTGTTGTAATGCTCCTCTAGGACATTCACTGTTTTCTTCAGATTTTTGAGCATTACTGACTCACCAGCTAAAATAAATTCATTTCTAAAAATATGGGTCATAAAATTGATTTTTTTTTCAATCAGCAGTTGTAAAGAATGAAGTCAGTCTCCCCTGTTACGGTTTTGACATATCTAATGTAAACAATTTTTATGAATAAGTGTCAATGAAAAGCTTTATATGTCCTAAAATGAATATTGAAGAACAAGACTCTGTTTGGATTCAAAACAAACAAGAAAAAGTGGATTTATTTGTACACCATTAGTGTATGACATGGGGGTCACATCTGATGCAAAACATTGAAAAATGTGGGTCATCTAAAAATATTCACCAAAAAAGCAAAAACATGCTCTGGAGAAACACAGAGCATTATGCATTACATTAAATAAATGTAAATGTGAATTTTTCTGGGGTGGGGGTGGGGGTGTAGTTCTAAAAACGTCAAAATTTATCTTGACCCCATTTCACTGGTGATCTCCATTGCAAGGTGGTCTAGAGTTAATCATCATCTAGGTTTAAGTTCAATTCCTGCTCCAGGCCAGATTCTTAGCACTTCTATTTCCTCCACCAAATGGCTAATGAGGTTGGTAGACTGCTCCATCTGTATGTAGGATGTTGGGGTTTAAACCCTAGCTGGGTCTGATCAAGACTTGAAAAGGTATTGTTCCTTCTTTTGTCATTTACTATGCATTTGGAAATGAAAGTCGTTTGGTCTTTCTGCGGAGACCTTTAAAACTGATGCCCCATATCGTGTTCGGCATGGCATACTAGAGAATCCTCTCTGCACATATTCCTGAGTGCAATGAAAAGATTTCTGCCATTTCAACTATACCTGGTGTCTTAATATAAGTGAAATATTCTTAATTGGGATGTAAATGGCCATTCAATCAATTAGGCTTCCACCATTCCAAGATCTGGCTGCCTGGGTACGAGAAAAATAATCTTGAATGGGGCATAAAATATCCTTACAATAATAACCACTTTTCTTTTCACTATACAGTCCAACCAGTCTATAAAGACCACCCAAAGGGAACCAGTAAAAGTGGCTTTTACAGGCAGGTGACCTTTAAATACAGGTTCAAATAATATGAATAAAGAACAATTAAGATACAACTGGCCTTTATAAGCAGGTGACCCTTATATAGAGGTGGCCTTTAAGGCAGGTTGGATTGTACAAGGTTCAAGTTAAATTCTTCTATTCTGTTCAAGCTTTAACAAAATATAAAGAATAAAATTTACCACATCAGGAAGCTTTTCTGCTTTCACCTTTTCAACATCCCAGTTGTTTAAATTAGCATTGGTGAAATCAAAACTGAAAATATTAAATATAAATATATTTAGTAGCCCCTATCTTATGTGGCCATCTAAACACATCAGCAATGTTCAAGTTTTTATTTGCAATAAAATACCAGAGGCTCAGTCTGGCTGAGCCTGTATCGCTCACCTGACTAAAATGCTTTTAAAGCAAATTTGTATTCCAGTGATGAAAAAATGCACTGTTTATATCAGACAGAATGGCTAAGGAAATCACTGTAGAACTATATGTACCATTCACAGTTTTTTCAATCTGATTAAAATCACATCTCTCACTTGCTCCCCCATTTTTGATATAGGCGCGGAGTGGGAGATCTGAGGAAACACCGTTTAGGGGCATATGTGAATGACCCATTGTCGTATCATTTATTGTCCAATGAAATTTTAGCTTCCGAGATTTTGAAAGTGTTATGCCTTTATTATAAATGAAACGCGCAATTTGAATTTGTCAATCTAAGTAAAGGACCTTCCATACATCATTCCCATAAAGTTTGGTTCAAATTGCTTCAGTAGCTTTAGAGGAGATAGCAAATATATGCTATTCCCATAGGGTTAAACTATGCTCGGTGCTGGCAACCATCTTTTTTGGCGGATCAAAAAAATCCACAATCTAAGTAAAGGACCTTTCATACATCATTCCTGTAAAGTTTGGTTCAAATTGCTTCAGAGGAAATAGCAAATATATGCTTTTCCCATAGGGTCCAATGTTAAACTATCTTCTGTGCTGGCAGCCATGTTTTAGGCGGATCTGAAAAATTTCGGCAATCTAAGTAAAGAACCATCCATACATCATTCCTGTAAAGTTTGATTCAATTTGCTTTAGAAGCTTCAAAGGAAATAGCAAATATATGGTTTCCCCATAGGGTCCAATGTGAAACAGTGTTCTCCACTGGCAGCCATGTTTTATGGCAGATCAGGAAAATTTTGGCAATCTATGCAGTGCTCCAAGTAGCCTAGTAAATACTCGAAATTTGCGACCAAAAATCGGATTTTGCGACTACAAATTGTCAGACGATCGCCATTATGTCAAATAATTTTTTTGAGTTTGGCCACTAAAATCGGGAAATCCGAAAATTTTGTTCATGACCCGTCACCCAACCTGACAAATAGTCTCGCCATCAATAATATCTTAAAAGCGCTTGAATCAAAGCAGGTAACTTTATAGTTTAAAGCGCATAACTGACCGTGATCTAATTTTGCATAATGACAGCCAAATGGCAAAAATCACTTTTGATTTGGGTTTTGTTACGACTTTTACTTCATCTAAATGATCAAGTTTGATTGTCTTCTCATCGCTCCGCCTTGAAAGTTGCCTACCATGGTGGGACCAATCCGAGGATCTCGCTAAACCATTCAATCTGTAGTAGCGACGGGCGGTGTGATAGAAAGAATTTATAAGGTTTGGCCACCAAGAATTTTACCTGGCGACAAAAATTTTGAAATGGCTACTGAAATTTTTGAATTATTAGCCATGTGGCTACCAGTTTTCAAAACCTGCTTGGAGCACTGCTATGTAAAAGACCTTCCATACATCATTCCTGTAAAGTTTGGTTCAATTTGCTTCAGTCATTTTTGAGGACAAAGTCAAAATGTGTTTTTCCCATAGGGTCCAATGTTAAACTATCTTTTGCGCTGACAGCCATGTTTTTTGGCCAATCAGAAAAATTTTGGCAATCTATGTAAAGGACCTCCAATACATCATTCCTCTAAAGTTTGGTTAAGTTTGCTTCAGTAGTTTCAGAGGAGATAGCCAAAATGTGTTTTTCCCATAGGGTCCAATGTTAAACTATGTTCCCCGCTGGCAGCCATGTTTTTAGGCAGATCAGAAAAATTTCAGCAATCTTTGCAAAAGACCTTCCATACATCATTCCTGTAAAGTTTAATTGAATTCGCTTCAGTCGTTTCAGAGGAGATAGCCAAAATGTGCGTTTTCCCATAGGGCCCAATGTTAAACTTTGTTTGGCCCTGGTGGCCATTTTTTTGGCGGATCAGAAAAATTTGAGCAATCTTAGTAAATGACCTTACATACATTATTCCTGTAAAGTTTGGTTCAAATTGGCTCAGCGGTTTCAAAGAAGATAGCAAATTTATGCTTTTCCCATAGGGTCCAATGTTAAACTATCTTCTGTGCTGGCAGCCATGTTTTTTGGCGGATCAAAAAAAAATTCGGCAATCTAAGTAAAGGACCTTCCATACATCATTCCTGTAAAGTTTGGTTAAAATTGGTTCAGGGGTTTCAGAGGAGATAGCCAAAATGTGAAAAGTTTACAGACGGACTGACTGGCGGACGACGGACGCCGAGTGATGGCAAAAGCTCACATGGCCTTTAGGCCAGATGAGCTAAAAATTGTAAAAGTTAAAAGATACATATTCTGGTACATGTATATGAATATGCATATTCAAGAAAAATGTGAATATGTACAACTTTCTGATCAGCTTTTGTACTAAAGCCAGAGCTTTCACTGTGGCAAATTTGAGACATTTGAAAATCAAATGGCCAAGGGGTCTAAAGCATGCATTTACGAATCACAGCACTTCTCATCGCTAGGGTCAAATCCCTCTGAAGCAGATCTTAGTTTGAGAAAGTTTGTCAGTTAGCTTGCAGAAGGTCTGTAGTTTTTGCTGGGTACGTCAGTTTCCTCTAACATTCTCAAACTGACCAATTCCATATATGTGAAAACATCTTGACTGAGGTAACAAACATAAAAACACCATTACTCCAACCTGCTCTTTATGAGATTACTTACCCTAAAACAGTATCTCCAGGATTCAGTAAATGTCCTAAATGTGTTTTACAGAAATACTGCTGGTCATTTACACCGAGGTCACTCATCTTAGCTACCCACAAATCCGCTAACACATGCTGAAATTCAAATCAAAATACAAGTATAAGACCTTGTTATAGTGTCTATCAATAACTTTAATACCTAATTTATCACTACAGCTTTTTTAAGTCCCAAATATTATTTCTTTATATGGGTATATCAACAAAGACTAGCAGTAAATGTTTCCTACTAACATTTCATTGGCCCTCAATTTTATTTTTTGAATACTATTTTTTTTATTATCATCTTGTACCAGTAGTAGCAATTTTCCAACATTCAACACAGAACATTTTTTGAGGATTTTTAGATGAGAGTGACCATGACAAATGGCATTAAGGTACTACTGTGTTGCAAAAATGACAAATGGTGATAAGATTTTTTGTGATATACAGTAAAGATTTACCTTGTTAGAGACTGGTGTTCTGTGTGGTTTATCCTTCTCTGGTATGATGTCAACTTGCATCACCATATATTCTATCAGCTGTTTGGGTGAGCACAGGTTAACAAACGGTGTTCTCCAATATTGTGGACCAGATATCTCAGCAACTATAACATATAAATACACAATCAAACATGCCCTAAAACCTACCTCTATATAAGGGCTGTCTGCTTTTAAAGGCTTGTATAATTTTATATCAATTACATTTACATGATTTATTTAAGTTACTAGTATTTGAACCTGTATATCCTTGTGTCATGGGTTTTTGGCGTATTAAGACAGTATTGCTTCAAAAAAATTTAATAAGAGATCATTTGTGACGTTTGGCTTGTAAATCAAATAAAGACAATCTTGTTTATCGAATCAAACCATCGAATTTTTCATTTCATACCGCAATTTGTTCGGAGAGGTGATTTTGTCTGCATGTCTGTTTACAATGCTATTTTTGGAACGTCATATGTTTTCGGCGCATGTCATTGGTCAACAGAAGGAGTGACTCAAAAGCGGAACCGGATTATAAGGTGGCTCTATACTGCTCAAAATGTATACAGCTCTTGAATGCTAGTCAAAACTAAACCTTTTATATCGTAATATTTTGGTTAATCAACTTTGTTTTATTCTAGTTATTATTTTCTTTTGGTGAAATAACGCAAGTAAAACTATATATAAACTATATATAAATTGCAAACAATATTTGTTAAGAAAATATATAAGAACAGGGCCACCTTATTCTTTCGATTTCATATTGTACAGACATGCTAACCATGTGACAGTCACATGATTATATTGATGGCGTCGGGAACGCTGCCAAATGTCAACATCAGTAGCAGTTGCATTGTTTTTTTTATTGTAATGCCGTTGAACAATGATACTTAATTCGGGCATAACAGAAAACACAGGAAATACCATATGTAAGGAAGAACTTGCTATATTTTCGATATTAAGCTTGATTTTTCCACATTTCGATTCAGAGACAAAAAGTCCGATTTTTACATTAAAAAAAGTTGTCCGAGGAAATGCTCTATAAATGCACGTGCATTTGATATCAAGAAAAATAAATATGCGCCGAAAACACATGTCCGCCGAAAACATATGACACGACGATATAAGGACCACATTTACATGTTTCCTTGGATGGCCTTTATAGACAGGTTTGACTGCACAATGCAAAAGCTAAAAGTATGTACCAAACTTATGATACCCCCACCCACATATACAAAATTTATGTGTATATAGTATATAGAATTGCCTTGTCTGTCCCATTATCATGTTCAATCCATAACTTCCATATCTTAGGATGGATTTTGGGAGGCTGCAGTGGCCTAATAGATAAGACATCAGTCTACAAATCCAGGGTCTCTCACCATTGTGAGTTAGAGTCCCTCTCAGACCACTTGTGGGAAAGTGGATTTTCCTTGCCATTGGCCTTTACTGATTCACCTGGTGTCAGTATAATGGACTGAGGGAGTGGTATGCTTGTCTGCGGAGTACTGACTTGGTGAGCTAGCACCTTAAAGATGCCCTGAGTGTGCGCTAGTACAAGGCAGACCATACAACACACTCGCACTACACATTCAAACATGAAATTGTTCATAGATTAATCCACAGAGATTAATAGAATAGTTCTCGTCATAAATAGCTGAAAAATTGCTGATGCAATGTTAAGCAACATTCAACCAACCAATCAACTGAGGATGGATTTTGATAAAACCTAGTACAGATGTATTTGGAAAATATGTTAAGTTTTGAATTATGGGAATGGGTCCCATTATTGGTCTCTTCTTGGTTGGTGCTCAAACTCATGACCTGCGAGTTTGTGATAAAAACCACTTGGCCACAATTAGCTAAGAATACCTACCCTGAAGTGTTGTAGGATCTATGATGTGGACTGTCTGTGTCACTTTATAACATACACATATAGGGTTGATGCTTCCTAATGTCTGTGCAAGCTTATGTGGCAAACAAATCACATTGTCCTGTATAAAATAAACAAGAATTCCATGAAAATGTATGTATTATGCAGTTCCTATATTTCCTGTAAGGTCCTCATTTAAGTAGATTAGCAAGTTAAAATCTAGTGGGAAAATGTCAGCATTAGCAATAATTTGATCAAAACTTTTACTCTTTAGGGTTGGCTTTATTTGATAAAATGGCACCAGTATTAACAAATGGTAAATACAAAAGTAAAACTAATTTTTTTTTTTTTTTTTATTTGGGGGGGGGGGGGGGGGGGGGTTATTATTAACATTCCCTTGAAAAGTATGTGTCAGAATGGTGTAGTCAGGTATATTTTCTTGTGCTAAATGAACAATATTGTGTAACTGAGTTGAGTAAGAGTGTTTCATGTTTAATGTCCCAGTCAAGAATATTTCACTTATATGGAGACGTCGCCAGCTATAGACGAAGATGCAGAAATTTTGCCTGTGTGTTGCACTGATGGCAGGGTAATTGGAGCAATGGCACAGCCTAGAATGAACACTACATATGTCCTTAAACTCTTTAACAATGGATAAAGATGCTTATACTGACACTGGGGCATTGATATACTAGTAAACTCTGCTGTGTTTCACAAAAAAAGAATTAAAAAGTTCTTCCATCGATTACTGGAACCTTTTTGGTGACTAATAAAAATCCAAGCGTCTATCAGATTGATTAGTTCAATGGGGTTTCATATCCCAGTCAAGAATGTTTCACTTACATCGAGACATCACCAGCTATAGGTTAAGTGGCAGAAGTTTTTACCTTTGCACTCAGGGCAGTGTGCAAGGAGGGTTCTTTAATGTACCATGCCTGCTGTCACATGAAGCATCAGTTTTTAATGTCTCTTCCAAAGGCTCATGTGACTTTCATTTCTAAATGCTGAGTGCTTGGCAAAAGAACAGTCACTACATATTTTCAAGTCTTAGTCAGACCCCAGCCAGGGCTTCACCCCAAGGTCTCCAAAATACAGAGTAATGCACTCTACCAAATGAGCTACTTGTACCTTAGTGGTGGGCTCACCTTATAAATTAGAACAATCTCAACAGAAAATGTATGTTTATCCAATCAGAACTCACCTTACAAATTGGTACAATCTCAACAGAAAATGTATGTTTATACACATATGTATTGTTCCGTGGATCATGTGTAATCAACTCCTGTGCTGTTTGTGTCCTGTTAAATAAATGTAGAAATAAGATTTCGTTTACAATGATTACATGTTACATGTACTGCAGTTTCCTTCATCAATCTAGAATTTACTGCTTTAAGATAAGTGAAAAATTCTGACCAGGGCATTATTCCACCCTCATCCATTTATAATCTACATTGTAATGGTTGATCAAAAAGCTACAGGCAATTGTGATTTCACTACAGTATATTGAAATACAGTTGAACCTGCCTGAAAGGCAACCACTGCGGTAGCTCAGTTGGTAGAGTGCTCGCTCCGTAAGTGGGAGGTCGTGGGTTCGAACCCCGGCCGCGTCTGACCCAAGACTTAAAAGTGGGTAGTGACTGTTCTTTCGCCAAGCACTCGGCATTACGAAATGAAAGTCACGGTTCTTTCGGATGGGAACCTAAAATAAACGAGGTCCCCTGTCTTGGTAGGCTTGGCATGATAAAGAACCCTGCTGTAAAATGCCATCAGCGCAACGCACAGGCAAAATTTCTTCGCCTATAGCTGGCGACATCTTGATATAAGTGAAATATTCTTGACTGGGACGTTAAACACCATTACTCACTCACTCACTGCCTGAAAGGCCACCTCTATATAAGGACCACCTGCTTTTAAAGGCCAGTAAAATTTTATCCTAACTGCTTTTTCTTCATGTTATTTAGACCTCTATATAAAGGCCACCTGCCCATAAAGGCCACTTTCATTGGTTCCCTTGGGTGGCCTTTATGGACAGGTTTGACTGTAGGTCAAAATTTGCAACCAGTTACCATCTTGATAATTGCAACATTTTCTCTTGTGATATATGAATAGATTATTGAGAAAGTAACCAGTCCCTACCAAATGTTACCAGTCCCAGACTATGAAATTGGCTGTTATACATGTATCTTGAACACTGGGATTAAGTTCCACTTTGCTGCTGTAATAAGAGCTTTTCATCACTTACCTGCATGGTACAACAGCTGTTAAAAAATCAACCAGTCTTCTTGCATCCTGCTTCTGTGCATAATAAAAATCAATTCCATCTGCAAAAAATATACCCCATGTATTATTTTGTTATAAGCTTAAGGTAGAACAGCTGTTTGCAAATTGCATAACACTGTCATTCTGTTATTTCTCTTAAGGATAAAATTTGAAAATAGAAATTTAAAAGGCAAATTTGAAAATAGCATTACCACCACCATTAGTAGGATAAATAGAATCCTACACTGGTGACAGATGAGATATCTCAGATCAGGATGAATATTTTCCTTCTAGAGATTGAAATTATTCATCCTAGTTTGAGATATCTGTTTACACTCAATTCTACTGTAAAATTCTTTTCTCACTAGCAAACATTTTTAAACATGATGTGTAAACAAATATTTGCATCAAATCCCTGTTTTACAGCCTCCATAATAGATGATGTAATACATTTTTGTTGACATTCTCGCATAAAACGATTATAACATATAATCAATATAGTCTGTGTAGGGACTGACATAATAGATGGGGGAAGTGATCTCACCCTAGGGTGGGATAGAGAGTTGAGTTGAGTAATGGTGTTTAGTATCCCAGTGAAGAATATTACACTTATATTAAGATGTCACCAGCTATGGGCGAAGGTGCAGGAATTTGCCTGTGTGTTGCGGTGATGGCATTATACAACAGGGTTCTTTAGCGTGTCAACCCCACCGTGAAAAAGGGCCTCATTTATTTCAAGTTCCCATCCGAAAGAACAGTCACTACCCACTTTCAAGTCTTGGGTCAGACCCGGTCAGAGTTCGAACCCACGACCTTCCACTACGTAGTTAGCACTCTACCAACTGAGCTACCGCAGTGGTCTGGTATAATAGAGAAATGTCATGTCAGAAAATCAACAGAGACGGCACAGAAAACTCTGTCCATGGGTGAAAAATAAAATTGCATGTAACAAGAAATCCTGGTAAGAGATGCAAAAAATGTCCTGATTTACAGTAAACAGAATATACTCACCATGTGCCATCTTAATGTTAACTGTATTAGCATGAGCTTTATGTTTCAGTATTAACTGTTCAAGGAAGAAAAATGTCTTCTTGTGGTCAGTCTGAAAATTAGAAATAGATCTAATAAAAAAATTTGCAGAAAAGTCAGTCTAGGTCTGTTTGAGTAACATAATGATTAATGAGATTGGAATGAAATTAATGTAAATTATGTCCCTGCTAAGATTCTTTTATTTATGTTTAAGATCAAGGTTCAGTTACCGTAAGGTAGATTTTGGCTTACTCAGAGCTTTGTATAAGCTAATGTTAAATTTACCTAGAGCTTAGTTTATTCAGGGTTAAGTATAGATTTTCCACTGACTAAAGGCCAGTTCAGGCAGGATTTCATTACATTTGACAATGTTTTGTAGTTTACTCTGGATTCAGTTTAGACAGGTTTTCAGAGTTTTAGTTTATTCAGAATTAGTCCATATAAAATTAATTCCTAGATTTTCATCCCCACCCACCCCAGAATTTTTTATTAGTTTATTTTTGTTATGCTCTTTAATAAAGTTTCTTCCAAGCACTTTCTGTTGTAATTTCTGTTATTTCTTTTGAATCTGATAATTAAAATAAAATTTGCCCACCCCCCATTTTGAAAAAAGAAGAAGATGAAAATCTAGGAATTATTCTATATGGCCTTAGCTTAGACATTTTTTCAACTCGCTGGAAGTATAATTTAGGCTGGTTGAGTTGTACTAACCTTCTGTCTGAGTTGTACAACAGCTCTCCAGAAATCTTTAGCCTCGACTCTGTGACAATCATCACACATCTGGTTGTTAACTATATACTCTACAACAAACACTTGCTCAAGAACCGCTCCATTTAAAACCTGAAAGTATCATCAACATCATTTAAGTTAAGTTAAAAAGTCTACCTTGAGTCTATAGGTTCATCAGCCAGGTGCTTATTTAATATGTTCAATTTGGGTCTGAAAACAAGCAAATGCAGTGAATTAGGATCCCTTACCAGCAGCTTCTTTTTTTATGATTTGCATTTGTGTTTAAAGGCCAATAACTCCCATGAAAATGAGCAAATCAACTTGGGTTAACGATATATGCATCTCCCATCAATGTTGATGCTTTGTACCAAGTTTTATGAAATAGTGCTTCATAGATTTGGAGAATTTGTGCAGACAAGAATTTTAAACAGATGTACAGATGGAAACCGGAATTTAATATCCCCATCTTTCTTTGAAGGGATTGGAGATAGATAATAAGCCCCATTCCTAAGTTTCAAAACCTTTATTTTTTCTAAATATTTTGGGGAATTTTCCTAATTTGAATTAATTAAGTACATGTATAATATTGTAACTATAACATTGCTACTACTGTAAACCAAGTTTTATTCATGGCTATGAACTCTTGCAATATGGACTTACAGGGCTTTTCTTGTGAATTGGGAGTTTTCAAATGGACTCAATTGGGAAAATATTGACATTTATAACACTTAATATGGCTCTCATGAGTAGGTGACACTAAGCTCTCAGAAGGAAACAGACATAATTCCAAAAAAACAAATTATTTGGGATTTTTTTTTTTCTAATTGGGAATACAATTCTTCATTTTTGCATTGGGAATATCTCCCAATTTCAGCAGTAAATATACATTAGGAAAAGCCCTGCTATTGCTGAGGATTTGGTATAAACAATACTGTATAATGCTTATATTTGGCTGTAGTTTTATTTTCGCTATATTCGCGGCACAGTGTATTCCCACGAAAAATAAAAGTCATGAAAATACCAGCCCATTAATCTTCCTAACAAGGTTTTCTTTTTAATCAGATAAGACCATGAAAATATGACACCATGAATAAGCTAGCCATTGTCAAACCGCGAAAATTCGACACCGTGAAAATAAAGCAATATACAGTACCATTTTCAGAAACAAGTTTGCTGCAATTAACTTTCCTGATTATTTTGTCTTCGTGAAATAAACAAAAGCTAATCATATGTTTCAGCTGTGTACTACGTGTACGGTTTTGGTCTTCTAGCTGTTGTAAGTAAAAACTATAACTTACCTCTTTTTGTATTGTAACTTTCAATTTGATACGCATAGAATGTGGTTCTGTCCATATAAATCCAGCATCTATCAATCGTACCTTCAAAATAAACAATCGAATAAATGATAAAAACTAGAATACATGTATTAAAAATAATGTAAAAATATATATCACTGGATCAGCTTAGTCAGCTAGGCTAAAATTCAGAATTTTTCTGAGACTCTTGTCTGTGGTGCCCAGTGGAAGAAAACATTCACTCGGTACTCAAAAATTTTACTTGTCATGCCACAAAATTTAAAGTCAATCGTTTTCTCATAAAGTAAAATCATGTTGATGAGTTTAAATTTATCAAATCAAAATTTTCATTAATCTCAATACTTTTATTCTGTATTGATGTGACCATTCATCTCATATTTGCCTAAAATACGAAAAAGCAAGACAATTTTATCTTTGAGTCTTTATATGTACAGTAGGGGCCTCCGTGGCCAAGTGGAATAAAGTTTACACTTACAGATCAGTGCCTCTAAATGCCTAAGTTTGAATCCCACTCATACATATCCTGGTGAAAAAAAGTTTGTCAGTTCTCTTGCTGAAGGTCGGTGCTAGTCCATTTACTCTCAACAGGGATTTATCAGAGTCTTTTGGGAAAAGGCCCTAAACTTAAAATTGGGATAAAACTTATCAACTTTTTGCTCATTTTGGGAAAACTTTGACATCATTTTTGGTGCCATTAATGATTAAATCTAATGCTTTTAGTGTATTGAGTTGATTGAAGATTGAGAAAAGCAGCCACATTTATGACCAGACTTCAGCTATGTATCTGGTACAATTTTCTACTTGGAAATTTTCTCAGCCCATTTTGGGAAAAAATCAATGTTTTTCCATTGGGAATGGGGCCGAATTTCGGCCCTAAATAGGCCCTTGATAAATCCCTGCTCAATGTCGCACAAAAACATTCAATCAGTTCATTTAAACTAGGACTGAGAAAACGAGTAAAAAGAAGTTACATTTTAATTTGAATCCCCTCCTCTGGATAGGTGGATGAGCAAGCAAATCCTAGGGACTCATACAACAGTTTCCATCTTACTTTCACATGAAAAACCTGTACCTCAAGTTCCATGGTTTATCACAATTTTGTTACTAAATAAATTGGGGCCAATATTTTATTATAGAATTACAAACCTTGTTCAGACCTTTTAGTTTCTTTAAGCAAATACTCAACAGTTCCCTGGATTCCAACTGAGCAGTTACCCATGTGTTAGGAGGCTGTAGATATCTGTGTAAATATAATTTAAACTTAAGCATATATAGCATCTGACATGAAATTTAGCAAATTTTCACAATTTTTCAAATGACACAAAAATGAAGGTTTTGACTTTAAATTAATGTCTATATTCATTCCTGGTAGGCATAATTGGCTATGGCTACCCATTTCTGAGAAATTTGTTGACAAAAAGTAACCTACCGGTATTATAGCAAATCTGTGAAAAAAAATACTTTTAAAAGGTCAATATTTCACAAATTTTTGAAATTCGGCTACTAATTATTTTAAATTTGTAGAAACCTAGAAAGCTCTTTGTGATTATGATAGTGCAACTTTAGTACAAATAGATTAGTTAGAAAATCCAAAATGCCAAATCATGACACTGCCAGGGGTCCTACCAGTTTTGAGGTCCAAAATATAGGAAAAATAAGAAATATGGGGTCAAAATTATAGGAGTTTTATAAGAAATTATAGGACCTTTCACTAAAAACATTGGAATATTTCTAAATAGTTTCCCCATAAAATATAAATTCATGGATTCCTTTCCTACCTTTCAGCCATTCCCCTTTTACTAACAAACATTAAAAATGAGCAACTGCAATGTACACTTACTGGTTTAGAAATACATAAATTTTAATCTTTTTTCACTAAATGCGGGAAAAATATCCCTATTCTGAATTCCTAACGCTACCAGTAACAAAAATATAGGAAAATATAGGAAATATAGGGGCTTTTCAAATTATATAGGAAAATATAGGAAAGGGTCAAAATTATAGGAAATATAGAAAAATACAGGAATGGTAGGATCCATGCACTGCCTAAAATTTACACAGCATTGAGCTGATTATACACACATTTTGTTGTTAGTTGAACACTTAATATGAGTGTAATATAAACTTTACCTTTCACATTTTTTACAGAAGTAGATAACTCCTTGTTTTGGTATTCCCTCTGTAATGTCAACTTGTGTTCTAAGACAAGCTACACACATATTTGATGGGTTTGGTTCTATCTGTGTGCCACATTGACAACACAATCTGAAATACATACAAGAAGATACAACATACTGTATTACACCTAACTAATGTGGTTCATAAAAATCTTTGAAGGGAAGTATCTGTATTTTTGTGGGTGGGTAAGGAGTGTAACAGGAGGAAGAAAATACTTCCTCACCAAGTGCCCCACCTGAGGATCAAATGAGGCCATCCTGGGTGAAAAGTGAGCATTTTCCCACAAGGCTAAAAGATCCGAACCAGAAAGCCTGGCAGTAAATCACTCTATTATATCTACTGTATACAACACAACAAATACCAAGACTAGTTCAGTCCCGCTACAGGAGTTTCATGTTGACAAATTGGAAAAATTTCATCCACAAACAGAACAAAGGCCCATGGACATTATCTTACCTAAAGGCCACCCCTTATATGTCTTGTATGACATGTACAGCATATCAGAAAGGAAGTCCAAAATATGTTGTACAAATTGTTTGGTATATAGTCTGAAATGATATGGTACAAAAAGTCATAGTTATTGAATAATTTCTCTTCAAATTCATTGGATTGATTGATTGAATGGGCTTTATCAGTTTATGCACTAGTCAATTTGATGGATTGATTGAATGCGGATTACGTTCCAGTCAAGTATATTTCACTAATATTGACATGTCACCAGATGTAGGTGAAGTGACAGAAATTTTTACCTTTGCAGTGTGCTCAGGGCAATGTACAAGGAGGGTTCTTTGACGTGCCACGACTGCTGTGACACAGGCTATCAGCTTTTAAGGTCTCTTGTGAAGGACCTAAAATTATTACTGGGACATTTCACCATTCTCTCCAGTTTCACAATTATTTCTTAGCTAAGATTTTCCTTCACTTAAATGTGGCATATTCAAAATTTGAATAATTTTTAAGTTTTCAAGATATTAATAAATTTACTGTGTCATTTTGAAGATCATATTGAATTTAAACCATATATATTCTAATTTTGTTGAAACTTGTTTTCCTAGTACAATTACAGATTTACAAACTTTGCCAGATTTAAGTTCAGGAATGAGCAGATGATGGTGAAACAGGGACCTGGACTCGCCCTCATAATTATTCTCAAATTATTTATCAAATATAATTTTTGTGACTATGTCACAATGATTATTCTTACATGAAATGTGTTCTCTGTTGTGGTGTACCCGGAACGTACTCCATTGCTAAAACACTGTGTACCAATTAGGATTTTGTTTCTAAATTCACAGAGCACATGTACACATGATTGTGAAATGACGTTTGTTGCCAAGTTTCGATCTGGGTTGTGTCCCTTGATTACTATTGTCAACTTCCTATTTCTGTACGCAATAATTTTTATTTTACTCGGGTTAAGGACAAGTGCCCGGAAATGCTGTAACAGTTAGATTGAAAAGTGATCCGAGTTAGAAATCCGATACAGAAGCTGAAGGTAAAAGCATACCAACCGCAAATTGTGGACATCCAGTGGTAGGTATCATTTAATCATAAATTGCTAAATCGTGTTAATCGCACAAAAGTGATTTTGACAGCAGTCCAACCATAAATTATCACAGGGGTCTGGATCAGTAGGAGGGGGTTGGGTTGTAATCGCATCACTGTCACTGGTTACTGATAAGTCCTCTGTGTAAATAATTCAATTTTCACATCTGTACTTATTCTAAATGGAAGAAAATTCAAGTTATAATGTTTAAATGGGGGAAAAATTTGAATGCATTTGTCACAGTGCCTACAAACAGTATCAATCCATGTCAAAACTGCAATTCCAAAGCAAAGTGAAAACTTTGAAACTAGCATGCCTAAGTAAAATGCGAATTTCCACCACGGAAGTGAGGCCAGGTGCTCTGGAAGGATAAGCACTTTCTGTTTTTTAAGCTACTCCTGTCACATTTGTGATCATTATTCATGTAAAATATTGCCCCTCATGGAACTTTGATTTGGAATTAAAAGAATTATATTGCAATTTGCATTGTAAAATTAGACTATCCAGAGTATATGGTTTCAGCTAATATGAAAATAGGCATTGCCTATCCCGGGAAATGTCCAAATTTATTATCGGGTTATTGTGCACACACACCAGTTTTGCACACACACACACACACACACACACCCAAAAAAGGGATGGCACACATTGTTTTGTCTCACCAAATACTAATTAAAGTTAAAGTTAAAGTCTGTCCCGAGCCATTAGGCCCATCAGACCGGAGCTTATCCCGGTTTCGGTGGCGTTAAGCGACTGAGAGTACCGTGAAGACTCTCCCCTGAATGGGACGCCGGTCCATCGCAGGGTTAACCCCCAGCATTTTGCTGGTACTCATTTATTTTTCAGCTGAGTGAACTGAAACAACGTGAAATTAAGTGTCTTGCTCAAGGACAAAACACATCGCCCGGTCCAGGGATCGAACCCGGTGACGACCTTCGAATCATGAGTCTAACGCCTTAACCACTAGGCCACGCGCTTCCACACCAAATACTAGTGGGACTGACTATAGTTAACTACCGCCGAGTTCTTTCAATCATGTTCTGTCACACAGAACTGAGTTTTGATATGATCTTTCCAGGGACACAAAAGGCTATTCAATTACCCAATATAGTGAATATACTAATCCATACCACGACAACATTCTCACGTTGTAATGTCTTCTCATCTTAAATCACCGTTTACCATACCATGTGAATAATTGAATCTACTGATTTATGATTGCATAAATAACTACTCCTGTTTCTTAAAACAAGATGTGTATCATATCACAGTTCAAGATTGCCCCAATCAATTAATGAAGCAGTTATACCAATGAAAAACAAACATACTTATCCATGTCCAAATCACAATCCGGGAGTAAAGTAAAAAAACTTTGAAACTGACAAGTTAGGTTAAACACGCGAACTTCCACCAGGGAAGTGAGACCGAGTTTTCTGGAAGGGTTAGCATCCTCTTGGAGAGTGGAAAGTTTTTGGTTCTAACCCGACTTGTGTTATACATGACAATACTTCAAACTTCCTCATTTTGCAAGCCACATTTGGCCGAAAGGATAGATTATCGACTGGTTATAGAATTATATTAATTGGGAGTGGAATGCTTGTCTGTGACTCTGTTAGGCAGCACCTTTAACTCACAACCCGATATTATTACAGTAGTATGAGGGTAAGCTCCTCTTGCACCTTCAACATTCACAGGCATATAGTACCATGATGAGAATTTTCTAAAGCACAGACCATTGCAATTGACAAATGATATGATTAAAACTTGACAGGCTTGTACCGAAATAATGTTAATTTTAGCCCAGCCCTTTAAGTTTCACTGCATGAAGAGCCCCAGCCCCGGAGAGTTGAAAATGCTTTTTCACTTATATCGAGACGGTTAATTCTAGGATGGTGGTTTGGAGTTTTTTTACCCCAGTCAAGATTATTCATTATTCACCTAAATTGAAATGAAACATTTTGGGATGATATACTACAAAG
Source organism: Anadara kagoshimensis (assembly GCA_021292105.1). Taxonomy (NCBI): domain Eukaryota; kingdom Metazoa; phylum Mollusca; class Bivalvia; order Arcoida; family Arcidae; genus Anadara; species Anadara kagoshimensis. The sequence goes on along the minus strand of CM037863.1, from coordinate 23,087,812 downwards.
ATGGTGCTTTAAGATTTATATTGAAATGGTCGCTTATGTGGATGGTGGAGTGGAAATTGGCATTTATTCACTTATACCAACTTTTTTTCGAGAACCAAGTCTGGGATATTGAAGAATGTAATGTTGATTTTACCCTAGTTAAAATTTTTATATTCATTCCGAGAACTAAATTATTGGAATCCCCTGCCAGCATCAGTAGTCCAGTCGCCATCCCTGGAGGTTTTCAAGGAGTCAATTCAGACCTTACCTAAGTGGATCTCAACTCACAGTCAGCTGCTAAACTCAACATGAATGTTTTATTATTGTTATTTTCATCACAACTTTTTGGGACAGCGGTCCATCTCATTGCACAACATGTACAGTTTCCTCATCAGTTATGTCCAAGTTAGATTTTTGATGAGTGCAGTCATTGTAGTTGAAGTCAGTTCTAGTCAGCACCTGGTCCAGCTCGATCAGCTGATCATGATATCCACGTCACATGTAAACAAACAAGAGGGTTTGTCAATATTTACTTTAAATTCGGAATAAATTCAATAAATTTTATCTGTATTTTCATAAAAATGAATTTTGGGACGAACTGTTAATTAATTCTTTTGAAAAACGCATTTTATTATTTTTCTTAAAAATCGATCGTTTGTGAAAACGTCTTTCCCGTCCTGACGAACGCCATTTTTGTTTACACTGCGTTCAGCGAGGGTCACAGATGCACTCAAAATTTTGATTCAATTAGGTAATTATATGTGAAAAAGAGTTACCGTAGAAGTCGTATACTGTGGTTATGCTAACCTCGTAATAGTTTTGTGTCAGGTAACTATGGTTATCGATTTATCTAACTTGAAATCGGCAAATTTTGTATCTTCCCGCATTGTATACTGTGTGATCATGGTTGATCAATGCACGTGGGAAAGTCGGTCGCTGATTGGCTTACAGTGGTTATCGATCTGAATTGAACTTTGACCCGATCAAAAGAAATCACGTCATCGCGAATCTTGAAACGCTACACTTGGAGATCAGCCAGAATGGCGAAAGAAACGTAAATATTTGGTATTCGATCAACCTATTTAAATTATTACTTGTTTCAATGAATATTTTTCACCATAATCGTTTCTTGGTTTTATTTCTGATGTACGAGACGGGCGAGATTTCCCCCCATATGGAGCTCACTTCCTGTCGATTTGACCCCTTCAATGGCCTTGAGAAAAAAAGTGAAAAGTGGTGCACGCGCGGCGTCAAATGATTTGGACGTACGGTCTATAGAATTTTTACACAATTTTCTATGACGTCATAATACATACGTGTTACCTATAGACGGGAAATTCCCGGCGCTTCGCGCCGGGACATTTCCCGTATAAAGGTTTTGTATTTACAACAAAAGAAAGTAATGCAACAAGCAGTTAAAAACATCACCCTGATCTTAGAATTCAAGTTGAGTGCAACAAAGCTTAAAGGTCACGACTTGAATGAGTCCAGTGTCTGTGCCTCTATAAAGTGGTTTGGGAAGCTGTTTCAGTCTAATTCCTGATTGAAAAAATGAAAACTTGTAAGCGTTTACACTGCAGTATAGTAATGTAACATGTGTATTTCTAGCAGGATGGAGGAAACACCTGAAAAAAATTCACTGCCTCATCAAGTGCCCCGGATGAGGACCGAACCCAGCTCTCCCAGAAAGCCTGACTGTAAATGACTATTATAACTACATCTACTATGTACAACACTACAACACCACCACTTGCTCAACCCGCTACATTCCCTCTCTGTTATCTTGAGATTTCCCACCTTGGAAATCTCACACAAACACAGAAGGGCTATTTTGTTGGGTGCCAATGTAACAGGAGGTAAGAAGTCCCTGAAAAAAAATCCATGGCTGAGGATCAAACCCAGCCCTCTTGAGTGAAAAGTGAGCGTTCTACCACATAGCTAAAAGATTCAGACCAGGAAGCCTGACAGTGAATCCCTATTATAACTACTATATACAACACTTTAGCACCACTGCTGATTCGCAGCCCACCACCCTTTCTTCTTATAGAATAAGTGTACAGTCAAACTCATCCATAAAGGCTACCCAAAGGAACCAGTTAAAATGGCCTTTATGGACAGCCCTTGTTCAAATAACATAATAAAGAGCAATCAAGATAAAATTTTACTGGCCTTTATATGGAGGTGGCCTTCAAGGCAGGTTCGACTGTATTAAGAAAATGACAATTTTTAGTGTAAATTTTATTTCACAGTGATAGCAGTCTTCTTTTTCTGATGACAGCCTTCACTATTAGTCCATCATTAAATTCTGTATTGACATTCATGTTTTTGTTGACACTGAAGTTTTGAAATTTTTGCCTTTCATATATATTAGGTCAGTGAGACATAATGGAGTTGGCCACTGTACCACATGATCAATACCCTTACACATTTGCACTGAATGTTTTGGAAAATGGTTCTGACGTGATTTCCTGAAATAACATCGTTCTAGGTTAAAACATGAACTGTAATGATTCCATACCCAAACAGACACTAGAACAGTCTCTTGAGAGCTCCCAACATTTAAAGTTTTCCCACCACCTTGACCTTTCAGATATGACCCTGGTTCAAGGTCATGACACACCTTTGGACCATGAGGATTATACATGTGAAGTTTTATGACAGTCCTCCAAAGCACCTGTGAAATATGGCCCAGACACGATTTTACACAGACAGACAGACAGATGCACAGACAGACATGGTGATTTCTATATATCCCCTACCCCTCAAACTATCAAATGGTACAGTGGCAAACCCCATTATGAGTTTTTTTTAACATTTAATGATTTTTACCATTAATATTTGGGCCAGTGAGATTAAATATTTCATATATAATAATGCGTAATTTTTGTCTTTTTTTCTTTCAGACAATACAGTACTTTAAATCCATGTAACGCAGGACAAAAACATCCAGGATGGAAACCCTACATCTACATAATTATAGACTTACAATTTGTGAGTCACTGTGGAAACAGTATGTAAACAATTCCCTATGTGATGTTGTTATCAACACCAGTGATGGACGACAGATACAGGCTCACAGAATTGTCCTGGCAGCATTTTCTGATTTCTTTTGCCAGCATTTCAAGATGCAAAATATGACATCAACTGTCGTACCGGTAGTTTATTATATAAGTGAGTAGCTAAAATAATGTTCTGTCTCAGATTCTCCGGTAGCCTTTGTTTTGGAATGGTGTGGAATAATGGTGTTTTTACACCCCTAGTCAAGATTCTTTCACTTATACAATAAAATGTATCGAGAACGTTAAGTTTTGTGTTGGCCAAATGGATAAGGCATAATCCCTCAGACCCAATTAAGGTGTCTTAGTGCTGTGGATTTTATTCAGGCACTCCAGTTTTCTACACTCCACCATTCATAAGACTTCTGGTTTTCACCTTCAAAAATGGGCCATTATTGCTTACTGAATACATTGTATAAATATAATATTGTTGGTAAAGTATAATCTGAAGCATAATCTTAGTGTGAAATATTTTCGGTTTAAACAGTTTCCACTGTATAATTTTTTTTGCTACTTCAAAAATAGCTGGCGATGTGTTGATATAGTTGTAGATTCTTTTAGTCCTATATCATGGGTGACAATCATTTGACTTATATTAAGATGTTGTGTTTCAACAGATTTCACTGTATGAATTTTTGCAACTTCAAATATAGCTGGTGATGCCTTGATATAAGTGTAGACTCAATTAATTACTGAATTGGTTTTATCTATCCTGGATATCGTGGTTGACTTATGTTGATAACACACAGAGAAAGAAGCTTAGGTTTATATGATATTGTCTTGATCATGTCAATTTGAAAATATTATATAGCCTATGGAAGATGTATATAAATTTTCCCTGTAATTTCTGTAAACACTTTGACAGTGTTCCTGCGACCAACATGAATATCTAACTTTATCAAAACATTGTCAAAGTGTTTGCAGTAACCATGGGGATTTAAACGATGTCCTTTGACAAGGAAACTTAATGCACATATACATCTTCTGCAGACTATATCTTATTTTCAAATTTTCAAACTGTCATATAAAACTTAGGCTAACTTTACTTCAAAGCAAGCTTCTTTTGTGCATGATCAGCATATGTCACGTGATTGTTACCTATGTATACAATGTACTGGAAACATTTTTATTTTCGCGGTGTACTATTTTTCGTTTATTTCACGGTCGTTTGTTTTGCGCAAAAATTAATACCAAGCAAAAATTACATTATGCTTATTGTATTGTAGTGCATATATCAAAAATGCGAAAATTTAACTATATGGATATGTCTAAATTTCCTATACCGCGAAAAATAAATACATGTCAAATTAAATACGTTTACAGTATGCTGTATAAGAAGAAACAGTATTTGTGTTTTTCACTGTAACTCTTGTATCGCGAATATATCTTCTCAGCCAAAATTTCTTATTTCCCTAGGTACACTTTCACTACAGTTGGAACTGTGAAAATTTCTTACCACCAAATAGTTTCAAAGATCAAATTGCTGATGTTTCTTCTTATACAGTACATGTTTATACAGTAAAACATGTTTATAATCAAGCCCTGGGGACTCTATTTTTAATGTTATATCTAGTGTCTTTGTTTTATTGTTATAAATAGCCTTTCTGTATATGAAGATACATTAGAGGTAGGAAACTTACCGGTATGTGATTTTGATCTTTTAAACTATTTTGCCGTTAGAAATTTCCACAGTCCCGACCTAGGTTTCCACAAATTATTAGTAGCCAAATTTCCAAAATTTGTGAAAATATAGTACTTTTTAAAGTATTTTTTCACTAATATGCTAAAATAGGTTACTTTTTGAAAGAATTCCTCTGAAATTAGTAGCCAATGGTGATTTTGGCTATCAAGAATGGAAACATAAGTCCCGACTGTAGGAAAGTGTATAAAGGTAATTGAAAAATTTTTGGTGAGAAGAGATATTTGTGGTACAAGAGACACCATGAAAATTGTGAATATTTTTCCCCAGTGAATTTTACTTCTTGTTCTGTATATAGAGGAGCGGTCGGGCCCAATATTTGACTTTGTACTATCAGAGTATCCGTTGTAAGCATGTTTGTTACATATATGTTTTACTGTTTATTGATAAATCAAATATCTTATTGTAGATTACAGTTATGGTTGCATGAAGGCTTTGATAGACTTTATGTACAGTGGTAAACTAGATATTCCAATGGCCAATAATTCTGAGCTCTTCTCCGCGGCTGTTAATCTCAGCATAGCATCTGTCCAATTGCTGGTCTTACAATCATATTCATCTAGCTGCTTGTCAGGAAAACAGGAGATTGTATATTCATCAAAACATCAAAGTGACACTGATTTAAATAGCCAACAAGCAGCATTTATTGTAGATTCATCAAAACATCAAAGTGACACTGATGTAAATAGCCAACAAGCAGCATTTATTGTAGATTCATCAAAACATCAAAATGACACTGATTTAAATAGCCAACAAGCAGCATTTTGTAAAAATAGGAGAAAAGATTCTGACATTGGGACAGAAAGAAAAAGTACAAAAAATAATTGTAGAAATAAAGGATGGCCTAATACAAGGGAACAAGTGTTATCATTTAGTAGTGACCTCAATTATTCTGAGGTTAAACATAATACAGAAAATGACCTTGAATTTCGGAGAAATCGTAATGACCTTGACCTTAAGGGAAATAGTTTTAATCGTCATGGTGCCATTGACCTTGGAGGTGATTATGGCGGTGATGATAGTTTTGACATTAACAATGATATTGAAAATGAGAAAAATAGTTCCATTTATAATTTAAGAAAAACAACAATTGTTAAAAGGTTAATTAGAAAGAGGGCTGAAAATCACAACGTAAATGAAAAAAGAGAAGAAATTTCTGACTCTTCAGCATCTAAACATGACATTGAAAAATATAAATGTATGTTCTGTTCCAAGCAGTTTCAATCTTACAGTCTTATGAATATTCATTTAGCCAGAAAACATAACAAATTTGGAATTGAAAATTGTCTCCGAAGAGCCATTTTGAACAGATATGTAAATTTTCAATATTACACAAAATTATTTTGCCGCATTAGCAGTTCTGAGAAGAGTAAGACAATATTTCTGTGTTTGAAATGCAATAAAACATTTCAGCGTTATAGTACCTTAAATTTTCATGTAAAGAAACACCATTGTATCAATTTTTGGCACCAGAAAAATATATTATATCAAAAATTGATGAATTTTTTATCGGTAAAAAAGAAATTCTATCAAGGGAAGCCGGATACATGTGTTGAAGAGGATGTAGAATCTCCAATAATGCTGAGCATGGCAGAATCTATACGGAAAAATAAATCTAAAAGGATAGAGAAGAGAGCATTGGAAAGGAAAAAGAAGAAAGAATTGGAAAGGAAAAAGAAGAGAGCATTGGAAAGGAAAAAGAAGAAGGAATTAGAAAGGAAAAAGAAGGAATTAGAAAGGAAAAAGAAGGAAAAAGAGGAGAGGAAAAAAGAGGGTGGTGATAAAGTTCAGTGTACTCTTTGTTCTATAAACCTGTCATGTGCGAGCTACTTGTTTCTTCATATGATGAAAATCCATCAGAAGTCCGAGGAGGAAGCTGTCAAATTGACCGGTTACCAAAAAAGACGGGAAAACAAAGAAATTGATGCAGGTAAATACGTATTATATACACACTATGTATATACAACCCTTCATATCAGGTAGAATCCTATTTTTGGTAGAAGGTATCACTACAAGTCATGCTTGCTTTTTCTATATTATAATGTAATTAATTACACATGGACTTTTCGATGTTTGTATTGGATTTTCAAAAATGTATATGGGACTTGCCAAAAATAAAGACGTTAGGTTCTGGACCTTATGTTACAAAACATAATTTTGAACTCCAGATGTCCCTCATCAAGAATAGCTGAAAAGCTGATAATGTGAAGTTAAACAATATTACAACCAACGACTAACAAGCTTGGTTATTAATTTTTATTTACTTGAATGATTATGTGATTTGCTTGTATTGTATGTTAGTGATCAGATTAATTTCCTGGTTAGATATAACAGGGTTTGTACAGGCCTGGAAAAGTCCTTAAATTTTGAGGTTTGCCCTAAAAACAAGTCTGATCCTAAAAAGCCCTTGAATTTATCCTGAAGGCCCTAAAAAGCCCTTGAATTTGGCCAGTTGGGTGTCTGTATTTCGAAATTAAGTGGTTGCAAATAGACTGATATAAATATAAAAATAATAATTAATAAGTTACTCAAAATGAGCAATTTAAAGGTACCTGGCCCTTCCGAATGCCTAATTTCAACCTTATCCACTTCAAGTGTTGTTACTATGGACAAGTAAGTACCGTAATTGTTTTATTGATTTAATTGGCTTTGCCCCACTATTTTTTTGCTACACTTGTCCCTCTGATTAGGCCTTAAATTTGCAAATAAGACCCTGAAAAGACCATAAAAAGTCCTTAAATTTGGAGTCCAAATGCCTGTATGAACCCTGTATAAAATTTAAGAAGAATTGGTAATAATTCAATTTTTCTGTGTTTCAAGCATTTTGATTGGTCATATTTTTCTGTTATGTTTGCATGAATGGATTGGCTCTCAGTGACGTCATCTTATTATGGATGATGCACAGAGGCATTTGAATTCCTATGCCATAGCGTTGCAATGTTTATTTGCTACGGCAATATTGTTATTTATATTGTTGATTTGTTGTTGTAAACATTTCTTTAAATTGAATTATAAGAAATGAAGTTAATTTTTAGCTCACCTGGCCAAAGGCCATGTGAGCTTTTGCCATCACTTGGCATCTGTCGTTGTCCGTCATCCGTCGTCGTCCGTCTGTAAACTTTTCAAATTTTGACTATCTTCTCTGACACCACTAGAGCAATTTTAACCAAACTTTACAGGAATGATGTATGGAAGGTCCTTTACTTAAATTGCCGAAATTTTTTTGATCCGCCAAAAAACATGGCTGCCAGCGCAGAAGATAGTTTAACATTGGACCCTATGGGAAAAGCATATATTTGCTATCTTCTTTGAAACCACTGAGCCAATTTGAACCAAACTTTACAGGAATAATGTATGTAAGGTCATTTACTAAGATTGCCCAAATTTGTTCTGATCCCCCCCCCCCCCCCCCAAAAATGGCCGCCAGGGCCAAACAAAGTTTAACATTGGGCCCTATGGGAAAACGCACATTTTGGCTATCTCCTCTGAAACGACTGAAGCGAATTCAATTAAACTTTACAGGAATGATGTATGGAAGGTCTTTTGCAAAGATTGCCAAAATTTTTCTGATCCGTCTAAAAACATGGCTGCCAGCGGGGAACATATTTTAACATTGGACCCTATGGGAAAAACGCATTTTGGCTATCTCCTCTGAAACTACTGAAGCAAACTTAACCAAACTTTAGAGGAATGATGTATAGAAGGTCTTTTACATAGATTGCCAAAATTTTTTTGATCTGCCAAAAAACATGGCTGCCAGCGGAGAACATAGTTTCACATTGGACCCTATGGGAAAAGCATATATATGCTATCTCCTCTGAAGCTAGTGAAGCAAATTGAACCAAACTTTACAGGAATGATGTATAGAAGGTCCTTTACATAGATTGCCAACATTTTTCTGATCTGCCAAAAAACATGGCTGCCAGCGCAAAAGATAGTTTAACATTGGACCCTATGGGAAAAACGGATTTTTGACTATGTCCTTAGAAATGACTGAAGCAAATTGAACAAAACTTTATAGGAATGATGTATAGAAGGTCCTTTACATAGATTGCCAAAATTTTTCTGATCTGCCATAAAACATGGCTGCCAGCGGAGAACATTGTTTCACATTGGACCCTATGGGAAAAGCATATATACAAATTTGCTTTAAAAGCATTTTAGTCAGGTGAGTGATACAGGCTCAGCCACACTGAGCCTCTGGTTCTTTTTGTTATGGAATTATGAAAGAATTGAACATTGCATATGTAACATAATTCCTGTAGTGAATTATTCAGTGTGCAAAATGTCCAATTCTTTCATACTTTCATAACAAAAAGAAAAATTAACTTCATTCCTCTAATGTAACAATTCTGTGATGAGTTTAGTCTGCTGGGGTTCTTGCAGTATGCTGCACTACGAGGTAGGTCCTTCGGAGAAGACCTAAACCTTTTGCAGTTCTTCAGTTTAAATTTGGACTTTTTCACATTTAAAAAATCATCAATGTTTGCCTTTAACCCCAGGTCACGTAAATCAATGACATTATTAACCCTCCTGAGCGCACTGCAAAGGTAAAAAATTTTGTCACTTCACTTATTCCTGGTGACATCACGATATAAGTGAAATATTCTTGACTCATTTAATCATTCTGTTTACTATTAGTTATATTTATTTTTAGGTTTGTTTTTATCATGTGCACTTTGCTGGAAGGAAGTTTCATTAAAAGATATGAAGTTACATCAGAAAAATGTCCACAACGTCGAGGGTATCAATGTTATGTCATCTTGTTGTGACTGCGGAAAAATTTTTACCACTAGATATTCATTTAGGAAGCATCTACAGACGATACAACATCAGCGGAAAATGCAAATGCGAGGAACATTAGGTACGGTAGGGTTGTCATTGATAGATCGATATATCGATATATCATCGATAAAAGCCATTGATACGATATATCAATACACTTTTAGAGTATCGATATCAATAAAAATGGCCACCAGTTCAGGGCTAAGGTTAAAGTAGCCAATAACACATAGATTAAACTGGTTATAAATGTATTATAATAACAACCCACCACTTTAATTTATCATGTTTACATTACAAATGCATTGCCCTATTTGAATCTCTTTGGAACCATTGCGTTAATTTTTCGATGACAGCAGTGTGTCACACGCTCTGTGTAAAGCTATACATCAGTTTATATCTTCAGCTAATCCGCTTTTGATGTACATCAGAGCAATACATACCACCAAGGAACTACTTATTCATTCATAATTTCCTGCGGGTTCATTCATAAATCTATCCGGCGACTGCAAGGACGCTCTTTACGAGCGGTAACAAACGTAGAATTTTGTTATACTGCACCAGTTTTAAAAATGATTTGAAAATAAGAAAGAATAATAAAAACCAATATTTGTTGTCCTTTTATATCAAAATAATTTTTTAATGATTTATGACCATTTCCAATGGCCTATAAAGATACGAAGTGAAAAAATTAGTGAGTCCGAGGACACCACATTTAAATTATGAACAACTGTTTGTTATTCGACTAAATAATTATATTCATTGTAATATCTTACCAAACAGATTATTGTTTAGTGAAAAAAGGAGAAATAGAATTAAATTTTCAAAAGTGTTTTACGGAACTATATTTTACGATCGCCAAGCAACGAGACAAATCAACATGGCTGTTCTCTTTATATGGTTCTACAATAAGAGTTATCTCGCTTTAAGTGTTCCAACCACATTAATACACCGACTTTCGAAAAAATTAATAATACCTTTTTGTGGGTAAAATAATGTAAACATAAGGTTTGAATGTCACTTTGAATGCTGTCATTGAGGTATGACTGCATCAGCTCACGTTCAAAGTTAACATGAATCGCTTTGCGATTCATTTACTTTGAACGTGAGCTGATGCAGTCATACCTCGATGACAGCATTCAAAGTGACATTTAATCCTTAAATGAAACGGATATTTGAATTCCCATCAATGAGAGATCTAAAGTATAGTATTTGGTCTTTACATTTACATTTTCCATTTACCTGGTCAACAGGTAATTCGCAGAGATGAATCATGATAGATTTAGTTTTATTCGCGGAGATGAAGTATACATTTATCACAGAGATGAAGTATTACGATTTTTAAAAAGTCGCGGAATAGAAATGCCGCCATACAATTAATAGCCATGTGCTACTTTTTAATGTATTACCGGCAATACATAAAAAGTAAAAAACTTTGGTTTAACATTTTTTAATAAAAACCTTTTCTTTTTTAGTAAATTTGTTTAACATTACAAATGTTTGGAATATTTAAGTCAGATTTTTTATCAAAAGGTTAAAATAAAATTTCTTTATCTTTGAAAAAATAATTTTAAACTTAAACCAAAATCAAAATTTCTAATACCGTAATAATGCACTTTATGGAGTTGTTAAATAGTAAATTGCAAAGTTACAACAACAAAGAAAAAGGGGTTTTCAATTTTTACTCAAATTTGACTTAACTCATACACTACACCCAGACTAATCATGTTAGTTTCAATTTGTTAAAAATAAAATTTAATGACTCACACATTTGTAATTAGTAGTAACAAAATATCTGAATTTTTTTATTTAATAAATTAAGAATATTTAATCTTTAAAAAATTGAATTTAAATCATTTCAGAATAAAAAAATTTCAATATCAATTTTATTTTTAAAAACTAAACTCAAATGTTGATATTTTATTTTTTGGATAGTGAGAAGGTTTTTAATTTTCACTCAAATTTGACTGAACTCATTATTATTTTAACATACAGAATAAACATTTAAAGTGTCAATTAATTAAAAATAAGATTAAGGACTCACACATTGTAATTTATTGTAACATATTATCTTAATTTTTCTTATTTACTAAATCAATATATTTATTCTTTAAAAATTTGGTTATGAATTAAAAATTTGAAATTAAATCATTTCAAAGTATAAAAAAATTCAATTTCAAGTTTTTTTTTTTTTTAAATAACTCAAATATTAATATTTTCTTTTAAGAAAAGCTGAAATAGTTTTTAATTTTTACTCAAATTTGATTAAACTCATCATTATTTTAACACCTATACTAAACATTTCATTATCATTAAATTAAAAATAAAATTTAATAACTCACACGTTGGTAATGAGGTCTTCATGAGCATGAATTTAAAATTATACTCAATTTTATCTCAGCAAGAAAAACATCTTTACCCTGTTTACCTAAATAGGTGTAATGACTTTCACACCTGGGCAATGAGTCTTTTAATGAGTTACCTGTAGAATTTAATGACAGAGTGTTTAGTTTTTACTCAAAATTTAATAAACTAATTAATCACCTCATTAAGAAAACAAAAACTTTCCTAATGAGATTAATTTAAAAATTAATGGAGTGTTAAATTATTGAGAATGACCTGCTTATCTGTGGATATATAAGGGAATTTGAATGGTTCATTTCATATCAAAAATCAACTATCAATTAGAAATACACACCACAAAGAGAAAAACCAATTATTTTTTAAGAGATTTCTAGTAGCATCAAACATGGATACCTTGATCAGTTACAGTGAAGATGAGATGACGATGTATTCTAATGGTTTGAAGGTAAGTCATTTAATTAAAATTTGAATGTTATTTTTTTTTAAATTGAATAAAAGATTTATGTTAAGTCAATTATTAGAAACTATGAATGGAATTCTAAAAATTTTGAAATTTGTATTAAATTCTTAAAAAAAAATTGATGGACTTTTGAAATTTGAATAGAAATTCTGAAAATATTATTTTAATAAAATTATGAAATTTAAAATGATATTCTGAAAAAAATCATTTGGTGAACATTTTGAAATTTGAATGAAATTCTGAAAATGTTATCTATTAGATAACATTTTGAAAGTTGAATGGAATTGTAAAGTATTTTATTTGGATAAAATTTAAAATCTTAGTATTTCTCTAAATACATTATTTACTGTTTATATGTAATTCAATTTGTATTTCAATATTTTATTTTCATTTTTATTGATTTAACAAAAGTTTTTTTACATTGCTTAAGAGAAATGTTTTTGTTCAAATTACTTATCTTAGTCTATTTTTATCATTACAGGATGTTTATGCATTGAGCAACAAGATGGATTCATCATGTGACAATCAGAGAGTTTCAAAGAGCTTGAATGATCCAGATTTGGTATCTCGCAGCCAGTACTATGCTGATTTTTTCACAGACCATCAACGAACCACTGTTCCATCAACAATGCAATATGATTCTGATGAAGAGGAAATCCCATTTGAGCGAGTCGTAGAAGGATGTGAAGATTTGTCAGATTCTGGTATCGAGTCAGCAGAGGATTCTGGGTCATCATCTTTGAAACACCAATCCCAGCATTCTAAGACCAGAAGACTGAGGTATTCTCCACCATGTGCTTCATCAACTATGATAGAGGAAAACACAACAAATTATGTACAGAGTAAAGAACCGTCTGTTCAAAATGTGCAACGTTTCTCACCTAAACTGTGTTCTACATTCCTGGGTGACGTTACACCAAAGTCTAGACATTGTCAACCAATCAGTGAACATTCTGGGAGCAGTCAGCGAATCAGTGAAGCCTGCAGTGTGTACACATGGTCAATTTATAACGAAACCAGTTCAGCAAGTTCTCTTGAAGAATGGGACATCAGTGAAATTAATGGACACAAACTGGTCGTGAAACCTCCAAATTTTCACCATGCAAGAAGCAAGAAAGTGAAAGTGTTTAACCAGAAGTCTCAAAGCCTGTATCATGATGAGGAGGACAGTTTTCATGTGAAACATCTGCCAAGAACAAGTACCAGAGTATGTCTGCATTCTACAAAGATTGATGATGATTTCCACAAGGTTCCAGAGTTTAAACAGCCTCAGCATAGTGATACAACAAAGGATAGTGGTGTTATTATCAGCAAGAAAACCATTCTTAAGAAGTTCAAGAAATTCAGCAAATCCTTTCACAGCCAGGACAGAAGTTCTTTACAAACTCTTGCTTGCTTGTAGAATTTTGAAATAGACAATAAGCTTTTATTGCACTTGTAAAATTTGGAAATGGAATATAAGCTTGTTTTAACATGTGCTAGAATTGCCATACCAGTTGTGATTATCAGTATGAGTATTGGAATAGACTAATTCTTTTCAATTAGTGCTACAAAATAAATGTGCAATATTAATTATTAAGTGCTAAGATATAAAATTGTGACACAATTTCCAAAATGGAGATACATTGTACCTATATGTAAATATTTAATATTTATAATGAGTGTTTAATATTTATAATGAGTGCTATGTAAATAAAAATATCTGAAATCTATGCATTATTTGGATTTTATTCCTATGATTTTGTAATAACTAGCTAGTGTCCTAGAGCCACACTGAAATTTGTTACAGTTGAGCATGCAAACACTAAATCCTGCTGCAAAATCTGGTCTTATAGACATGCAGTCCTTGCCCTTCCGGAGCACCCAGTCTCACTTACCTGTTTGAGGTTCATTGATATGCAAACTTTCAAAGTTTTTACTTTGCTTTTGGGATTTTGATTTGAATAAAGATTGGTGTGTTTGTGGTTGGTTTGTTTGATGAACAAAATAACCTGTAAAACTGCCAATTTATGCAGTAGAATAATAAGTATTAATTAAGTTAAGATTCCTTCACTGATTTCTAGGGGTTGAGTATTAGGATAGTAGAAGAAACTTAGTACCTGGAGAACCACTAAAGTTCTTTCAACTTAAACAATAGTATCTTAATACATGTATTTACAATTTGAATTGACCTTTTTTAGATGAACCCATTTGTTTTCACTGCTATTCAGCCCCTCATAATATGGTGGGGGGGGGGGTCATGACATCTGATTACGTAATGTTCAGCTATCTGATGTCATGGAATATTATCCTAATGCATCATGCAGTGCCTGATTGTTCAGCATTCCAACCTAGTCCCAATGTTTCTCTAGAAACTGAATCTCTAGATTGATCTGGTAATCTTATTTTGCTTGGAAATATAAGGGGCTTGGACAGTGGTCTACAGTGCTGGATCACAGCTTAGGTTCAAATCCCACTCAAGCAGATTCTTATATAAGAGAGTCTGTCAGTTTGCGTGCCAAAAATTGATGGTTTACTGTAGGCATTCCTGTTTTCTCCAAAATTCCAGAACTGGATGCCTAGTATAACTGAAAGAATCTTGTCTAGGGCATTAAATGCCATTTCTCCTCCTCACATCACCATTTCAGAACTGACCGCCTTGATATAAGTGAAAGAATCTCGACTTTATCGCTAAACACCATTTCTCCACTTTACTTCACCATTTCAGAACTGACTGCCTCGATATAAGTGAAAGAATCTTGACTGGAGCCTTAAACACCATTACTCCTTTGTATAAATTTTAATATTGCAATTTTATAACATGTTAGGCAGCCATTGTTTTAATATAATATTCATTTTTATTTCTATATTTATTAGTCTAACCTTTGACCTTTTTCAGGGGCAAAAATTTACTGTGCGATAAAGGACTGTAATTTTTCTGCATCAAGTATACTGGATGTAAATCTTCACGTGGCGGACTGTCACCAAGATGTGGTGTACAATTGTAAGGAATGTCGCTTCACCTGTCATCTGAAATCAATGCTAGACACACATTACATTCGCGCACATATTTATAAAGACAAGTGCATCAGAATGAGATGTCAGGTGTGTGACAAAACATTTAAACACCAACACAACTGTATAGCACATGAGTTCAAGAAACACGAACTTGATCATCCCTCTATTAAGGTAAGCCATATATATGTGTGTATACACAGTGATTTCCCTAAAATTTGTAGCAGGAGGTAGATTGATTAATCTGACAGGCCAGGGGTCAAAGGAGGGCGCCTAGACCGAAAACAATTGTCATGTCTTCTGAAGGCAATTTTTGTAAATTCTAACTTGTCAATTTGGAGTTTTATGCGGTCCAATGTGCCTGTTGCCTGCTCTTATGGAAAACACTGTATACACACTCCAGCCAGTGTCAGGCATCAATAGTGATATAAATCTGTTGAACTAATAACTAAAAATCAGAAATAATTGATTATCTAAAGGATGCATAATAAATGAATAAAATATGCAATTTCAGATAATTTTGAACTTGGATTTTCATTTCCCATTTAATTTATCCACTAGTAATTTGAATTTTGTACCATGTATAGCCATACCCCGTTTCTATTCTTAGATCCTGGGAACTGGAATAACCTGCCACTAAGGAGAGGAAAGGCAGTAGTGTTTTGGTATTTCTTGTTTTCAGCACGTAGTTTCTTCCAGTCAATTGATTGCATTAGCAGGTGGTCCCTAAGTAATGTCATTTCTGGTACTAAAGTTAACTACATGAATGAAAATTATACTATACAATAATTGCCCTCTAGGTATGTGGACATCCAGAATTGTTACCCGACAGAAGGGTTGTAACCCGAGGGCATCACCCTAGGGTGACAACCCTTCTGAAGTGGGGGGGGGGGGGGATTTTATGCTCATCTGCATTCGTAGGTTTTACCTCTCTTTCTGTTTCCTTCAAATACATTTCCAGTTTTTTCACTGAAGCTTGACCCCTTTTTGTGTTTTCTGCATCTTTGTTATGCATAATTTATTCCAAGTCCGCTTCCGACAAACTGCAAAGAACGACTGGCCACCATTGTTGTTTACCAATGACAACACGGTTCTGTTGTACGAGTTATTTCCCTTGTACTGGGTTATCACCGGGTGATAATAGTATTATCACATGGCTGTGAAAGGTTGTCACACGCTGACAGTGATTCTGTGGAAAATATCTCATTTATTACATGTCATGTGATTGGAAAACATCCAACGAAAAGTGTTTTAATATATGTGAGGTATAATAATAAGCCTTAGCACCTATATCTGGTGAAAAATTATTGACTGGGATGATTAACTCAATCAATCAATGTGCTTATTTTGATTTTTAGCTCACCTGAGCCAAAGGCTCAGATGTGCTATTGCAATCTATCACCTTCCGTCGTGCGTCGTCTGTCGTGCGTCGTGTGTAAACTTTACATTTTAATCTTCTCCTCCAAAACTACTGGGCCATATTTGATGAAACTTGGTGATTATCATGCCTAGGTAACAGCTTTTCAAAATTGTGTTCAGGGTTTGACCACGCCCAACAAGATATCCGCTGTTACTAAAAATAGCAAAAAGACAAAAAAATCTTCTTCTCTGAAACCAAAAGGTGCAGGCAAACTTTGATTGGATATTTGGATTCAGCATACCTGGGAACATTAAAATTGTGTTTTTCATGAAAATTAGACGAAAAATAGGTTACGCGTTTTTTACGTAAAGTTACGTAATTTTTAAAATGAGACATTTATTGTTATAACTTCATAACGGCTGATGATAATTGTATGGAGTTTTCACTGTTGATCCTGTCTTGCAATTTTCTTCCAATTGATGTCAAGGTCGAAGGTCAAGGTCATGTCTTAGTTTTTGACCTATGATAAAAAATGCTATTTTTTTAACATTTCTTGTGATAATGGTGTAGGATTTTCAGTTATTTGTAGGTATTGACATGACGATCATTTTGATACATAGATCAGGGTCATGGGTTCAAAGGTCAAGGTCACAGATGTCCAAGAATACCAAAATAGTTAATTATCTGCTAAACTATGAATTTATTGTATAGGCATGTATATCAGAATATTGTAGGTAATGGCACAATGGTCATTTTGATATACATTTGTATGAATAAAGGTCATGGGTTCAAAGGTCAAGGTCACAGATGTAAACAAGTACTTAAATGGTTAATTGTCAAAAACTATAAACTTTTTGTATAGGCATGTATATTGGAATACTGTAGGTATTGGCCTAACGATCATTTTGATATATGAATGAAGGTCATAGGTTCAAAGGTCAAGGTCAAAGACACGAACGAATACTTAAATGGTTAATTATCTCAAAAACTATAAACTTTTTGTATAGGCATGTATATTGGAATATTGTAGGTATTGGCCTAATGATCATTTTGATATATGAAAGAAGGTCATAGGTTCAAAGGTCAACGTCATAGAATTGAACGAATACTTAAAAGGTTAATTATCTCAAAAACTATAAACTTTTTGTATAGGCATGTATATTGGAATATTGTAGGTATTGGCCTAACGATCATTTTGATATATGAATGAAGGTCATAGGTTCAAAGGTCAAGGTCATAGATGCAAACTAATACTTAAATGGTTAATTATCTCAGAAACTATAAACTTTTTGTATAGGCATGTATATTAGAATGTTGTAGGTATTGGCCTATTGATCATTTTGATATATGAATGAAGGTCATAGGTTCAAAGGTCAAGGTCATAGATGCAAACGAATACTTAAATGGTTAATTATCTCAAAAACTATAAACTTTTTGTATAGGCATGTATATTGGAATATTGTAGGCATTTGCACAACAATCATTTTGATATATGAATGAAGGTCATAGGTTCAAAGGTCAAGGTCATAGATGCAAACGAATACTAAATTGGTTAATTATCTCAAAAACTATAAACTCTTTGTATAGGCATGTATATTGGAATATTGTAGGTATTGGCCTAATGCACATTTTAATGTACAGATGTTTTAGCTGTTTATAAATAATATATTGTAGCTAGACTTTAAATATGTTATATATATAGCATACTTATATAATATTTATTATAATTAATTTACAAAAATACTTGCATATTATTGGCCCTTACTTCTGAAAATTTTGATATTCTCTTTTATTAATGTCATTGGCCATTGAACCTCTGCATAAGATATGTACTCTTCCTCAGGTGAGCGTTAAGGCCCATGGGCCTCTTGTTTTTGTTTGGCACTAGCAATTCGTTATGCCATTGATCAGTTTCTAAAATTATGGCCATTTTTAACTTGACCAGAACACAACTACAGTCGAACCTGCCTTAAAGGTCATCTCTATATAAGGGTCACATGCTTATATAGACTAGTGGAAAGTATTCCAATCGCTCTTTATTCATATTATTTGAACCTGTATATAAAGGCCACCTGTCCATAAAGGCCACTTTTACTGCTTCACTTAGGTGGTCTTTATAGACAGGTTTGACTGCACTGTATTCATCTGAAAACATATTCTGTGTATATGTGTTTCTTTCGTTAATTGTCTGTTCTTGTTTTTTTTTTTAGATTTTTATTCCATAATTTTTTATATCCTTACAGTTACAGAAGTGCCCATTTGAAGGCTGTAAATATATCTGTGTTAGTGAAAAAAATCTGAAAATACACACATTAAATCACACTAAAGAAAAGAAAGTGGAATGTCAGATTTGTGGAATTAAACTGAGAACTAAAAAGTATGTATCAATAACAAGCATACCAATCCATGTCTAAATCACAGGGAACAAAAGTGCCAAGTTTCAAATAAGAGTTGAGTAATGATGTTTAACGTCCCAGTCAAGAATATTTCACTTATATCAAGATGTTGCCAGCTATATGCAAAGGTACAGAAATTTTGCCTATGCTTTGTGCTGATGGCATACAGCAGGGTTCTTTAGCATGTCAAGCCCACCGGACATGTACCTAGTTTATTTTAAGTTCCCATTTGAAAGAACCATAACTTTTCATTTCATAATGCTGAGTTCTTGGCGAAAGGACAGTCACTACCCACTTTCAAGTCTTTGGTCAGACCTGGTGGGGGATTAAACCCACAACCTCCCACTCATGGAGCAAGCACTCTACCTACT
This sequence comes from Anadara kagoshimensis, assembly GCA_021292105.1. Taxonomy (NCBI): domain Eukaryota; kingdom Metazoa; phylum Mollusca; class Bivalvia; order Arcoida; family Arcidae; genus Anadara; species Anadara kagoshimensis. Next base: position 23,068,351 of record CM037863.1, on the reverse strand, counting down.
GAGCTACTGCAGTGCTATGTTTCCATTCCTGGTAGCCAAAATTGCCATTGGCTAATAATTTCTGAGGAATTCTTTCAAAAAGTAACCTATTTTAGCAAATTTGTGGGAAAATACTTTAAAAAGCACTATATTTTCACAAATTTTGGAAATTTGGCTACTAATAATTTTAAATTTATGGAAACCTAGGCAGTGGTTTTCCCATAAAATCTATGTGATGTGTTACTGCTTAGAGGTAAAGAACTAAGCCATTACCTATTTCTAAATCAAAAATAAGCATACTAGATGAGTCCATTTCCAAATCACAATTCCAAAGCAAAGTAAACTTTGAAGGCTGGCAAATTAAGTTAAGCATTTAAACTTCCACCATTTAAGTGAGGCAGGGTGCTCTTAGAGGGTAGTTAAGTCACCCCATAAATATCATAATTTCAGTCCGTAATTTTCATGATCAGATAAATGTTCAGTATGTTTTTATAATATACAGCAATAAACTCAATAAACTCTAACTTGCCGGAAAATATCAAAACTTGATCTGGAGGCATAACGCTGCACAAGACACTTTTATTGACGTGAAATACTAATAGTAGAAACGAAAATGTATTGACAAGAAACCAGCAACATCTGAATTTTTTTTTGTGCTTTAATTATTAGAATATTTTAACATTAACTCATGTGTTTTACAATCAATAAATTTCAGAATTTACGAAAGACATATCAAGAAAAAGCATTCATCAGAGTTTTGTGATATCGCCATTGGTGAAGATAAAGAACTTACTGCTGAGAAATGTGAGGATGATCCCTCTGCCACACCAACATATTTCAGTAAGTTATGGTGGGGAAATGTTAAGAAGTCAGGGCTCTGACTGGGTCGTTTTTGGGGTCGATATTTCACCTATTATCAATTCAAAACATGTTGTTTTTTTTTTCAAAATCAATTTTTACATTTTTAAGAATTTTAAGATTTAAAACCAGTATATTAAGCTCAACTGGCCAGAGGCCATGTGAGCTTATGGCATGACAATGCATGCGTGCTTGCATGTGTCAGTAAACTTTAATCTTCTCCAAAACTACTTGGCTAATTGAAACCATATTTGCTGTGGAAGGTCCTTGACAGAGTGTAATCATAGTTTGTTCAAATCATGGCGATCAGATATTCAAGATGGCCTCTGTTACTAAAAATAGATAAAGCCTAAAAAAATCTTCTACTCCTGAACCACTCATTGGAGACAAAAACTGATGTGATTTTTGGATTCTACATAGTCTTAACCTAAAAGTTTATTCATTTCATGAAATTTGGTGTAAAAATAGGTTACAAGTTTTTGCATTTAATTTTGCAAAAATGGTAAAATATATTTCAAATTGTTATAACTTGACTATTTGATCAGATAATGACATGGTGTTTTCAGTTTTGATATTCTTGTAATTACCTTCAAAATGGGGTTAACGTCAATTGTGAAGGTCATGATCTAATTTTTATATATATTAGAATATTGTTGGTATTGATGTAACATTCATTTTGACATATAGATTAAGGTCATGGGTTTAAAGGTCAAGTTCACAGATGCAAAACAATACCAAAATGTTTAATTATCTCGAAAACTATAAACTTTTTCTATAGGCAAGTATTAGAATATTATAAGTATTGATCCAATGATCATTTTGATGTATAGAAAAAGTCATTGGTTTAAAGGTCAAGGTCACAGATGCAAAACAATACCAAAAATGGTTAATTATCTCAAAAACTATAAACTTTTTGTGTAGGCATGTATATTAGAATTTTTTTTGTATTGATGTAAAATCAGTGTGATATATAGATAAAGGTTATGAGTTCAAAGTAGTAGTGTTCAGTGCACTGAAATGTTTGATGCTTTGCGAGTCAGTGCATTCTATCTCGAGTCAGAAATTCCAGAATATGGAATACAGTTTGAGTCGATTCAGATTTTATAATCACCTTACATAAACAACATGGTGACGTGAAGATCGAAAGTCTGGGATCGCTTCTCTTTCCTGCAGAAGGAAAGACAAAACTTCCAACGCCTGCAACATATGTGGAATCAATATCAAGTATTATTGCAGCTCAACAATTTTGTTTTACCTTAAATTAAGGTATCTTTTTTGTTATAAAGGTGTTGTTACTTGGTGATGATAAGAATGATGTCACATGTGATAGTAAGAGTATAAAAACATTACAAAACATCAATTTTTCTTGATTCGATTCGAAATTATTCGAACCGAGGTGTTTTGAGTCGAATTTGATTCGATTCGAGGTAAGTCTGATTCGTCCTAGCCCTAGTTCAAAGATCAAGGTCACAGATGCAAAAGAATACTGCAATGGTTAATTATCTTGAAAATTACCATAAAAACCCATGTAATTTGCGCACCTGTGCAATTTACTACTACTCGTAAATATCGCACCCAGAACTTTTGAGAATTGCAGATGATTGGGAAAGTGGTTTTTGTACAGCGTTCACGATAGTGAACGCGTGTACGTTGCTATCGCTTTCTTCCAAGATATCGAGCTTCTTTGCTATGAAATTATAAGATATGAGTACACCTGGAAATAGTGCGCCTGGTAAATGAGCGTGAAAGAAATATATCTGTTTTATCGTGAGATATGTATTCTGAGACGGGTAATGCATTTGGTTACATATGCACATTTGGAATAAATTTTCGGAATACATTTCGGAATCTAGTAAAATATTGCGACGGGATGCAACTGATAATTTCTGCAATTTGGCGAACTGATCTCATGTTTACAATAAAAAGTAGTTCTAGAAGTTGGCGTCCTACGATGTAAAATCATACTTTTTATGAAATGAACAGCAACGGCAGGTTGTTTAATTAATTCTTCGTGAAATCTACGGAAATTTAAATTTATTTTGGATGTTATGATAACGTATTTTGATGTTGAGGCAATTGTGTCAGATTTTAAAACTGTTTATCAATTAGATTTTACTTTCGTGAAAGGGAGATAATTCGTACAGTTGTTGTGTGCAAATTTTAAATACAGTCTTTTTACCAGTTCCGAACAGGGTTTCATATAAGCGCTGCTGCAGACGTCATCCACAAGCACAGGAAATAAAATTTATGTGGTGTAATAATACAAATGTTTACTGATTCCAAAATATCGACACCTGTCCTAAAACACACGTGGTAGTATGTTTTCTTGAAAAAAGCATTTCTGTGATCACGATTTGTTTACATCGTTAAATTAGGTCACCAACAATCTGTCGACCTGTCCTGCACATACATTTAGAAAGCGGTTGAAGTTTATATTATTTAAACAATTAATGCCCATACATTCAAGTAGAAGCAAATTAAGAAGTTATTTTGCGATTCCTTTAATTGAACGGGATTGAAATTTTAGATTATTCGGTAGTAAAAATTCGGAACTGGTAAAACAACTGTACTTCACCATTACATGTAACATGAAACGGGAATATTGTGAGTGATAATCAGCAGTTAATTAAAACCCAGATTAACAGCAAATGATCCAGTTACATACAACCGCTAGAATGTACCTCCTCACATAGCGACAGTAGGATCTGCAAAACTCTACTTTCTCTCTATCCGAAATGACAAAACGATCGGGTACAACTTTTTTAAATTTTAATTACCGATTGTCTTTTTCATATATTTATGAAATTATTATTTTCTACCATTTAATTCAGCAATACATGGTTTGGTACATTGTTTCCTTTTCCAAACCCTCCCCCCCCCCCCCGCTTATATTCTGTCTTGCCACAAACACAATTTTCCCAACTACGCTGTACAACAGCACGACAGTGCTATGTTTATCCATTTCATTACTTCAGTATATATTTTAAGAACCCATATTTAGTAAAGTTTGATTCGATTGTATTCATTAAAAAAAATCTACAAGCATTTAATGTTATTTTAACATTGTTTTGCCGACAAAAGGGTACACATGTTCTGGTCTACATCAAAGGGGCTTATCAGTAAGTTAGATCATATCATCGTCCTTTATGTCTTCCCAAATCACAGGTAGACTTGTGAACTCAATAAAAACAAAACTGAAAACCACTCACAGGTGTTGCATTTTAAGTTTATTAACCAATTAAAATCAGCTTGGATGACACTCTACTTAAGCGACGGAAGTCGGGAACAGACCATACCGAGTATGTAAACTTAATTCTGATTGGTTGATACCAATCTTCTTGACCCAAGCTATGATTTTCCGCCTATCATCATTTGAACCTTTGATATTTGAATCCCTCTCACTCTTATAAAATAAGCAACAAATTAAAAAAATGTCATAACCGTTATTACAGATATGGGTAGAAAGCATGATTCCTTTACTGCGAAGAAGAAATTGGAAGTTATTGCGTATGAATTAAAACATAGCAACAAAGCTGCTGGGAGGCATTTTAAATTAAATGAGGCAAATATTCGTAAATGGAAGAAACAATACGACAAACTGAAGACTATGCCAAGTAATAAGCGTGCGGATCGGGGAAAACCGGCTAAATTTCCTGAGTTAGAGACTGAACTGTATCATTGGATTTGTGAGAAACGTGATGAGGGTATTGCTGTTAGCCCAACTGAAATTAGAATGCGTGCAGGCCAATTGTATAAATCTAAGTATAGTAATATTGGTGAGTTTAAAGCTTCAATAAACTGGTGCTACCGATTCAGGAACTGAAAAGGATTAAGCATTAAACATAGAAGAACTATTGCTCAAAGACTGCCTGAAGATTCTGAGGAAAAATGAACTAACTTTCAATCTTATATCATTAAAATTAGACGAAAGTACAACATTGAACTTGATCCAGAAATAATCGTGAAATCATTTCTTAAGTACAGTATATCTAACAATATTCACGGTACACAGGACATTGTTTTATGGGAATTTCAGGCTACAAATGACAATGGCGATGATGAACAAGATGATGCCATGAATGTGTGTTTATAATGACAAAGACACAGGTGATTTTTTATGCTAAGACATTTTTCATGTCAGAGGTTGAGGATGAATTTCTTGGATTTGACAACAGGAAACAGGAATGCAAAGATTTTGTAAACAGGATTTTGATTGGACCCCGACGCAGTAAAATCTACGTTTTACGGTCGGAGTTATGACGTCGCATGCTGTCTAGACTACGATTACGTCATGTATTCCTACACGCCGGTACACATGCTTTTGTTTACAAAACGTAATGACGTAATTCATTGTTGTAAACAAAGATTTTGTTATATTAAATACCTATATTTATTCGGCATCTGTATTTCAAACAATAAAATTATATTACCTATGGATATCGGTGCTTTCAGTGATAGAACTACTGTATATTTGTGTTGTGGCGCAACGATACAGGTTCTGTACTAAACAATGTCTAACTGTAGCATCGGAAATCTTCATTTATTCAATTAATTTGAGCATATTTTTTTGATTTGCATTGGAATGGAGATAACTATGTTACATTTGAAGAGTTCCGACCGTAAAACGTGGATTTTACTGTCGCAAATACTGTTTACCTGGCTCCGCAAGCGTCGCCAGGCAGAACTCATTTGCGACAGTAAAATCCACGTTTTACGGTCGGAACTCTTCAAATGTAACATAGTTTTCTCCTAATTCTAGTGCTTTTCAAGCTTTCAAACTTTACCAATTATTCTAGTATTTTTGTTGTGCTTTTCAAATGATGATTATCATTATATGACAAGACATAAAGGCATGTAAAATACATTAAAACCTGTCTATAAAGGCCATTCAAAGGAACCAGTAAAAATGGTAAATTATCTCGAAAACTATAAATTTTTAGCTCAATAGCCAGCTGAGCTGTGTGCATGCGTCCTTGCGTAATCTTTGATCATCTTCTCTAATACCACAGGGCCAATTGAAACCAAATTTGGTGTGGAAGGCCTCTAGATTGAGTAGTTTAAAGTTTGAACAAGGCAACCATGTATGAAATCTAAGCTGGCCACCATTACTATGAATAGCAAATTCACTAACATGGCCATTGTGCATTCCATTTGCCACCAATTTTCTTCAAATTTGTAATATAGAAAGTAGATACCTAGCCATATTACATATGCAAAGAGTTTTTCATTGACCTAATTGAAGCAAATTATGCAAATTGGGTCAAATTTTGCCTATTGAGCATTACAGGCCCTTTTTGGGCCTCTTGTTTGCATATTTTTATAGTTATTGATTATTTTCTTGAGAATTATTCGACATAGTTAGAAAGTAAAATTTGCTAAAATGATCAACATGACAAGATGTAACTGATTAGCAAGTTTCACAAACTTTGATCATCCATGTTGGAGTTATTGTCCCTGAAATGTTATACTTTTTGTGATTTTTGGCCATTTTTCATTAAAATTGTTAGAGATAGATAAAAAGTATTGATACAAAAATAATCTGCATGACAAATTCTAGGTACATATCAGATTTCAAAAATATCTGACAAATGATTTGGGGTTATTGTCCTTTTAAAGGTCAATTTTTTTTTTTTAATTTTTTTTTTATTTTTTTAGAGTTTTTGATTATCCCCCCTCCCCAGATAAATAGTAAAAATTGACATGACAAGATCTAATTAAGTAGCAAGCTTCATAAATACCCACATCAGAGTTATTGCTCCTGAAATGTAGTATTTCTTGTATTTTTGTGCTGTTTATGGGGCCCAGGTGAGCGGTACAGGCCCTATTGGGCCTCTTGTTTGAGTAAGTTTTTCTTTTTTTACAATTTTGGACATGATGATGCTTATTTTCACAATTGCTAGGGTCCCAGTCCTATTCACAAAGGGTAAAGAAAGAGCCCTGTAATTATAACTTTTATTTTTTATACTAGAGCAAACTGACCATGCCAGTGTCTGATTTCTTGCTTTTTAATGCACTTATGTGTGTTGGTGCTCTCTAGGGGTGTCCTGTTATACCCATATATTGTGATCTTAATAAAAATTGTATTGTATTGCAATATGATTGCTCTGTATCGGTATTTAACAATATTTTCACAGCTTTTGAAAATCAGTTGTTTTATCCATATTTTCTTGTATTTTCTTATAACATATAAGTACATAACCGAATTCATTCATGTTTACCTGTTTTACACCAAAAAGAAAAAATATCTTACATGGAGGTTTGTAAGACATAGTCAATCATATATACTGTACATAAAGGCCCAGTCACAGATCCGATCACGCGTAGATCACGTAAAAAGTTGGCTTAGTTTGTGTGATTGTCAGTGGAGAAATTGACCATTTTTGGGGGGTGTGTGTGGTCGAAAACCACAGATTAATTACGCATGAACTACGTACAAATCACTTACAAATCACACACATCAGTGCATAGGGTCTGTTTTGTCACTGATTGTCAGTATATATCAGTGAAATGTACGTGTTACTACAGTGAGACATGCGTAATATGTGTGTTATTCATCATTGAAAAGTCATTGACGTGCGTGGTAGCGGTAAATTTCTTGCGATCAACCCCTAACGGTCCACGCATCAGAACTACAGCAAAGGACACATGAATTACGTTAAATGGCGCACAATCGCGCATACTTGTGCGTGATCAAGATTTTTGAGCAGCTCAAAACCCTGAAATTGCGCACAAACCCGATTCAACAAACATACACTGACAACTACTTATGCTCCAAGTCAGACAAACTTATGAATTACGCACAGCACTGATGAATCACACATGACTCAAGATTTATGTGTAATTTATGCATAAATTGTAAGATTGGGCCTTAAGCGTCCATGTAAACACATGGCAGAACTACAAATAAAAGTTAATTCATAACAAAATATAGAAACAGACAAAAGATTTATTTGGCTATATACTGTGGTATGTATTGCAATACACTCTTCTTATATTGCAATATATCTTGGTACGCTATGGGCGTATCTTGACACCCCTAGTGCTCTCGTACTTAAATGGCTGAATGGTCTAAACTATGTTCTTACGGATCACAGCACCTCTAAGTTCAAGTCCAACTAGTGATAGATTCTAGTGTGAGTAAGGTTATCATTTCACTTGCTGAAGGTCAGCAGGGTTTTTTTTTTTTTGGGGGGGGGGGTTACTCTGGTTTCCTCTACTATCAATTACATGGCTGTCTCAATTTAATAGAGATGTTATTATATATCGTCATCATGATTATCGTTGCCAAGAATTTGCCGATGGCGATATCGTGGCAGAAAGCATACATCACGATATCGTATAACCCTATTACTTACAACCAAATTCTTTGAAATCATTGCATCACTTGTGTATTGATTGTGATTAAGCCATGAATCTTCAATAACTTCAATCATTTTGATAAAATTTGCAATTTCATATCTCATTATTCTTTTATTATGTTTAACTTTATTTGCGGTCCAGTGAAAACCCAGTCCATCTTTTGAGAATACAGTCAAACCTGTCTATAAGGGCCATCCAAGGGAACCAGTAAAGGTGGCCTCTATGGGCAGGTGGCCTTTGTATACAGGTTCAAATAATATGAATAAAGAACAATTGGGAAACAACTCTACTGGCCTTTATAAGCAGGTGGCCCTTACATAGAAGTGGCCTTTAGGGCAGATTGGACTGTATTCATCTGTAAATATTGTGATATTACCGCGATGATATCGTAAATGTTTGGCAATATTGCGATACTTTCTCTGTCCACAATAACATCTCTGCAATATAATTCAAAAAATCTTAACTTGGGAGTTAAACACACCATAACTCCACTCATACTTCTAGACTAGACATATATCTTCATGAAAACCAGAGATGATTAAGCAAGCTGTTAACAATGTTAAGCTATGGTTCTTCTTCATCAAACATTTTTCAGAACTTTCCATCTTTATATCATATACTCCACCTCTATTATTCTATATACTCCACCTCTATTATTTTATGGAGGCCTCATGGCTAAATCATCTAAAGTGTGTTCTTATGGATCACAGCGGCTCTCACTGCCTAGGTTTGAATCCCACTTCTTCATAGATCCTAGTTTAAGAAAGGTTGTCAGTTCACATGCAAAGATCAGTGGTTTTCTGCAGGTACTCCAGTTTCCTCCACTATCTATGAATCATTTGCTTTGCCATAGAAGTGAAACATGTAAGAATAATAATAAGAAAAGAGGAGGAATGAAATAAGGACAGTAAGTCTCTCACACACAGTGTGGTTGGAGATTTAATAATAATAGTGGACAACTAGAAATGGAAGAAAAAAGTCCTTCAACTTGTATACTAGTTGGAAGACTTAATCAGTAGATTCAGAACCTTTGACCAAGGTAATTTTAATCCCTGGCTTTGGTTTCACAATCATTCCTTAGCTAAGATTTTATTTAACTTAAATCTTGCAAAATTTCAAATCTTTATAATTTTGTTAATATTCAAGATATTGGGGAATTAAGGTATCGTTTTAAAGATCACTTGTAGATAAAAGCATTTTCATTTAATTTTGACAAAAATATTCACCAGGAGTCTCAAAAAGAGATTACAAAAATTTGCTAAATTTAAGTTAAGGACGATCTTAGCTAAGGAATGATTGTGAAACTGGGGCCTGTTTATATAAGTTCTATCTGCCCCTATTCTTGTCCAGAGTAATTTTCAAAAACTATGAATATCAATTTTTTCTGAAACATGGCGCAAATCATCAATGCCAATGGTGATTAGAAGCAATTTAAATTTAAATCAATACAGCTTAATTTATTGCCTAATTTAGTTCTTCTATTAAATATTCAGAGCTGCCAACTGACCTGCAACCCACGGGTCCATCTAGCATTTACATATGAAATTCTGCTGACCAGCCAAGAAGTGGACTGCCCCGCAACTAAGGATACAGTTTGAGGACTTGCAGTATTCATTCATTACCACTCGAATCCACATGTAATTGCCGCGTATTTGAGTAATTACATGGGTGGGTCTACTAGTAATCGGGATTAATTTTGTGCCAGTAGCAGGTGAAAGATCACAAAATCGTGACGCGCATATACTGTATCCATGCCTCTGTGAAAATACACAACAGCACATCATTTTTAATCTTCTTTTCATTTTTACCCCGGGTCTGAGTGGTACAGCTAGCTTAGCAGTGAGAGACACACTTTGGATGGATCTTGGATGGACCCGCAATTGCACAAAACAGAGTTGGCAGCTCTGAATATTGTTTAAAATACAAACAATTTAGCATTGCAAATGTATTTTGCCTTTTGTTTATAATATTGCACTTATAGTAAAACCTCGATTCATCGCCATCATTCTTTCTCTTAGATTTTGGCATTATAAGGGGGTTTGGAGATAATTTGAGGTAAGCTTATGAAGAAAAACATAGAAGATAGAGATCATGGAACTTCAAAATTGTGTGGCAAAGTTATCAAGGTTTTACTGTACATGTACTAGTATGTACTTGGATGACACTTATGTTATAATGTCAGTTAGTTTCACATTGGCTAATACTTGGTTATTTTTATATTCAGTTGACCATGCATATTGTTCCTATTAGTTTGGAGAATCGGATGTGGCTATAGGAGACCTTTTCCCCACATTCATGGTAACTATATTTAATTTTATTTTTGTTTATTTCAAGTACAACACAAACTTATTGAAATATTAAAATTAAATTAAACTAGAAAAACTGTGAGCCACAAGCTCCCAAAAAATACCCCTCGCTCCCAAAAATCCATTGAATCAAATTTTTAAATAGGAGGTGCACATCTACATTATTATCACAAAGATTGTTTAAAAGTTTCATGAAAATCCATTGAAGGGTTTGGGAGGAGTTGCGGATAAGAGATAGGTACCCTAAGGTGTAACAGAAGGAGGGACGGACACACGGACGGACACCCCTATCATTATATACCCCCCACTTTTTAACAGGGGGGGGGGGGGTATAATAAGTGCATTTGTTGTATATTCCTGTTTAACATCTAAAGCAGTACAGTCAAACCTGTGTTAAAGGCCACCTCTATATAAGGGCCACCTGCTTATAAAGGCCAGTAGAATTGTATCCCAATTATTCTTTATTCATATTATTTGAACCTATATATAAAGGCCATCTTGCCCACAAAGGCCACTTTTATTGGTTCCCTTGGTGGCCTTTATAGACAGGTTTGACTGTATATATTAATTTTCTGAATATATAATTTAACAATATCAAAATTAAGGTACTTTTTAATAATTGTAACAAATGTATGTATTATTTATTTAAACGACTAAAATGGTAATTTTCATTTATTTAGAAAAATAAGTGATGCTTAACTTTTTGAAGGAAAATTAGTGATGTCAAACATTTTGTCAGGACCAATGTATTGCAGTAGCATTCATATATGTTTAATATGTAATAATGTATTATTGTAGATCCATTTACTTATGTTGTGTTTGGTTTTATGTTACAGGGCCTGCAGTAACTATAACTACTGTTCCGGACTAGCGGTACTATAGGATTCTTTCAAGTACAAAGTAAAAGCTCAAAGTTTGACTTAGTAATATTGGTGTTTTGACTAGGTATCCTGTTACATTTAGGAGATACTAAAATGCCAGATACAATTGTTCTTTGTGCTTATTTCAACATACATTTATATACACAGTGTACAAGTGTATCTAATTTCAGCCAAGGAAAGAATATACTTGTCTAGAATTACCATGACAAAGAACTCTGGGTACAAGTGTATCTAATTTCAGCCAAGGAAAGAATATACTAGTCTAGAATTACCATGACAACGAACTCTTGGTACAAACAAGAACTTTTGATTGTATATGAATGATTTATCTTGGAATGTATGTATCATTTAAGTAATATTTTTGTTGAAAATAAAAACCTTCTAATATGACAAGTGTTTTTCCTTTGTATGAAACATGAAGGGTGCCATCTTATACTGTATAATAAGAAACATTAGTGGTAGGAAACTTCCGTGGTTTTGAGCTTCTAAAATAGTTTCGGGCAAGAAATTTTCATGATTCTAACTGAGAAAATATATTCATGGTACAAGTGTTATCGTGAAAATCGTGAATATTTTTTCCTCTCAAATGTTTCTTCTTATTCAGTACTAGTAATATAATATTTTAAGATTAAGCATTCACAAATGTGTTCTATTTCACATACATATAATTTCTTTGTTTATTGACCATCTGATTCTGTCAAAATAACATATTTAGAAATAATGTTTTACAAATAAATATTTGTTATATTGTTAAAATTTTCATTTGGTTCATAAATGCAGTATAGAAATATTTTTATTGATTCAAACTATCATGTACACAAAAACAATTCAAATAATACAGCTACAGCCTAGGATACCATCCAGTATAGACAAACAGCATTGACCTGTCTGCTTGACCTTTCATTAAGATTATTTATATAGAAGGTCTACCCAATTCATGGCTAGTGTTAAGATTCAGTTAATACATAAACAATGCACAAACTTTATAGTACCTAATCTTAGGTTAATATTTTCCTTACTGTATTAAACCCTCCATCATTGATTTTACACATGGATATGCATAGATGCAATAAACACTTGTGTTCCCTATACATAACTGTACTGGTTCTTAATGGAAGGTCAAGAGAACAGGTCAATGTTGTTTGCCTATAACATCAAATGTTTAAAGATTTACAGCATTGGACTTGCAAGATCAGTGTTTGAAATGGAACATTGAAGTTTGTAGGACACAAAGTGCACTTGACAGTTAAAACAAGGAACAGAGCATAGATAATGAATAAAAAAAACAAAAAGCACTCACCACATATATAATGAATCAGATACCACTGTCCTGTAAGAACAGTAATTTTAAGGCCAATTCACAAATAGAACAAAGAAGTTTTTAGTGGAACAATTTAAAATGTACTTTGGAACAGCCAAAGCAACACAGCATAAACATTATAATTATGCAATTAAAAAAGAGAGGACATTGAGACCAGTTTGGAAGGTAGCAATGGTGTTTATGCACATCATGTTTCATGGAGACTGACAGATGTAGATCAATATTTAGCAAATACATAAGACTTACCTAATCAAAAACAAACATACTAATCCATTTCCGAATCACGATCCAGAAGCAAAGTAAAAACTTTGGAACTGACAAGGGAAGGGTAAGCACCTCCTGTTTAGCTAGCTACACCCGCCACGTGTGTAATCAAAATTGTGTGAAAGGAACATGGAACTATGAGACGTCAAATATATCCAAGGCAATCCTGGACACAGAGACATCAAACATCAAACTTATCAACAATACTGTGATGACGGCCATAAAACTTTTTGAGGGCCTTGATAAGCATAGGCTTGCAATATCCCTGAGTCCACAATTTATTTGCAAGCAGCCTACTTCGTTGTACAAAGTCCCCGTAGTGGGAACAAGCTCTACCATAGCGTATTAATTAGAAAATAAATACACCATAAGCAGGAGAAGCAGGTATATTGCTGCATAAAAAAGGAAAGTTGACAATAGAAAAATTGAAGTCATCACGTTTGTCATAAAGTTTCAAATGTAGCCTTTCCTGTGCGTCATAATTCAGGTATAAGTCTAAATATGAAGCAGAACTTGAGGAATCGGTCGTGCCTTTTATTTCAAGCTCACTAGGATAGATGACATTTACATAGTCTCCAAATTTAGGATTGTTAAAAGACAGAACGTCATCTATATATCTGTATGTTGAGTTGAATGATTTGGCGACAGTTTTCTCTCCAGATTTAACAAGGTTCTGCATAAATTCTGCTTCGTAAGAATAAAGAAACAAATCAGCAAGCAATGGTGCACAGTTTGTACCCATTGGTATACCGATTGTTTGCTGAAAAACTATATCACCAAACACAACAAATATGTTGTCTATCAAAAACTCCAACATTTTGTTGATGGTATCTTCAGTATATTTTTGTTTGGAATCCGTATGGTGGGACGTCAAATATATCCAGGGCAATCTTGGACACAGAGACATCAAACTCTTTCAACAATACTGTGATGACGGCCATAAAACATTGAGGGCCTTGATAAGTCTGAGCTTGCAATATCCCTGGGTCAACAATTTATGGCTTCTATAATGGCATCGACAAAAGTTGAGCGCTAATTGGAGAAACTTCTATAAAACATTGGCAGCTAGATTATTCAAGTATTCTGGAGATGATTGGGTCTGCAACAGATGTTCATGGTATTATTACTGAACTTTTAATTATAAGTATAACCCATAACCCAATTACTTCTGAGATAATATGAATTACAATACAAACAACGAGAAGACATAATTTCAGCATATATACACTTATATGAGACGTTTATCATTCATTTCATTTATACCTTATGCTTAATTATCTCCGCTCCGTATTTAGGAGATTGTGGTTTCAAACCCCGCTCGGGTCTGACCAATACTTGGCAGCGACTGTTTATATGTCCAGAAATTGGCATTTAGAAACGAAACTCGTGGAGCCCTTCGGAAGAGATCTTAAAATCCGATGCCCCGTTTCATGGCAGGCGTTGCACGTTGAAGACTCCTCCCCGCACATTGCCCTGAGCGCACTGTAAAGGTAAAAAAATTTCCGACGTCTCGATATAAGTGAAACATTCTTGACTGAGACGTTAAATACAATTACTCAACTGGCATGAACATTCGGTCTCGACAGCGTTTCGTAATACGTTTTTAGGACCATTGTGTTGGAATTCATTTATCTCGAAAACGAGCAGAAATTACTATTATGTTCATTGCACAAATAAAAAACACTTTGAATGTTTATTCGTGTGATATAATTGCTTTTGTCCTAATTCATCCCTGAAAGCATCGTATTTTGGCGTGAAATTGTACATTTCGCTGAAGGTTATTAAAGTTATTACATAAGATATCACTCGGAGTTTGAATCTCACCACCCACTCATAACAACATGTCTTTTCCTCACTGAAAATGTGATCGGACTACGGTATAATACCGAAAGAAAGAAATCTGTGCTTAAAGTTTTGGCTATAAAAATGTAGCGACAATACAATGTATACGTAATATTTTGACGGAACCTTTGAAAGTAACTATAAAATTGAGACTGACCATCAAGTACAGCGGCCCAGTGTACTGAAGCCTTATGTAATTGACTTGTGTGAAGGGAAAAAACTTTTTCTTTTAGAGTACAAATGAACAACATATCACGGATATCAGTATATTGGACTTTGTCACATGATTCACATTGTGATGCTACAGTCACATATAAAGACCACCTGTAAAGTTTTATCCCAATTGCTCTTTATTCGTGTTATTTGAACATGTATATAAGGGCCAACTACCCTTAGAGACCACTTTTATTGGTTTCCTTTGGAAGTCTTTATACTGACAGGTTTGACTGTACAACTACATGTATATCAAGTATGGTAACATTATTGTCCGGAAATCAATTAGTATAAAGACGTTATAAGGGGGTTCTCGTATCCCCCCCCCGAACTTCGTGTGCTGGGGTGAATTGAATCGAAAACGAAAATTTCTCCATACCTCGCTTTTTCAGAAAGCATCTGAAATATGTAGTACTAGTAGTGTCCGACTTATTTGTTTTTCGGTAATGTTTAAACTTTTAATACATTTATTTCAGAATTTTTTCCAGATTTAATACATACCTCGTGTATTATGTCTTAATTTTTAATAAAGATATTAAACCATGATTAGTCCAACATGCCGAGAAAGCAAAGTTTAACATGATTATCTGTAAGAGTTTCTTTAGTACTTCAACGGCCATTGATTTGATCAAGCTAAACAGGAGGTACTTGCCCTTCGGAGCATCCAGTCTCACTTCCCTGGTGAAAATTACTTTTTAACCTTTGCTTTTGGGATTGTGATTTGGACATAGTGTGGTTGTTTTGATAATAACATCATCAACTCTCTCTCTCTCTCTCTCTCTCTCTGGTCCCGGTTTTGAAAAAAACAAACAAAAATGATATTTTCACAGCTATTTTTAAACTTCTTTATTCAGTCATTTTGTGCTTTTTAGTCATAATTAAAATTTTAGTGGAGGCTTGTGCATATTCTACCACTACTCACGTTAAAATTTTAAATTATAACAGTGCTCTAAGGACTAGAGGAATATCATAGGAAAAGAAGAAACAGGTGCCCGGAAATACAGTAACAGTTGGGTTGAAAAATGATCCAAGTGAGAAATCCGATGCATAATCTACAGGGTCGCTATAATTTTTAGATAGCACACTTTAGTTTTCAGATATGCAGTTATAAACGGGCGAATTATCTTTATTTTTCCTTTAATACGTTGCACCAACAAAAACAAATTGAACATAGGGTGCACTACTATTTTATTTTGATATGACGAGCAGAGATCGCGTGCACAAAAGATAACTAATAAGCTGATAGACCTACAGGGGGCGCTAAAGTTCATCGACCGTCGGGGAAGATATGATGGCGACTCCTTGTAGGATAAATTAGTGACAAAACCACTAAATCTGATCATCCAGAAGTAAGTATCATCGATTTGATTAATGTATCCTGGATTCTAGGTTTTTAATAATCAAAACTGTAATATTCAATCTCGCACAACAATATTTTTTACAAAATTTAACGGCGTCATTGTGTTGATGTCTGTCATCAGGTCATGGCTGTATGTAGGCCGAATTATCTGCCCTAACGATGGTATGTTATTTTCTGTTCATATTGAGAAATTAACATACCATCGTTAAGGCAGATAATTCGGCCTGGGCTGACTGAATGCTGGCCTAAATGGTGTTTATCATAATATTGGAGACAAAATTAAAGGATAAACATGAATTAATTTTAGATAATTTATTGATTTCTTCATTTATCAGTGCAGTGGTCAACAATCATTGAATATTCTTCCTTGTAGAGTTCAAAAGGCCATAATTGATCAGTTGGTGCTGTTTTTCTCAAAATTCAGACAACATGTGCTGTTCTGACAGAATCTTCCCATTTTGTCATATTTTATGGCTAATATTTATAGTGAAACAACAATGAAATGAATATTTATTTCAATATTTGCAATAACAGTAAATAAATAAATTTATTTCTAGGTGCCATAATCTGTTGATAGAAGATGTATCGTAATTTAATTAATCAATTGATTGAATAATTAAATTAATTAATATGCACTTTACAGTAACAATGGCAGATTAAATTTAAAAATCACAAACAGGGTTGAAATTTCGTAAATAAATTCACAAAAAAGTTTACAATTAAACAGTTAACTTATCATTTAACTGGCCAATTGACTCTCTGACCAACTTTTCATCTATCTGTTAAATTCATGAAAAGAGGATGAACTTGCAAAATTTTATTTTGACTGCTGATTTCTGAAGAATTTCATTTAGAAATAAAATATCATTAATTTTTTTAGCAAATTTGTGAAAAAAAGGAATACATTTTCACAAATTTTGGAAATTTGGGCCAATGGCTATGAATGTTTATCGAAATTATGGAAACCTAGTGTATTGAGATAAAAATGACTTGGATTCAGTTTTATCTCACAATGATGGCAGAGTTCATTTTCACTTTCAATGCCAGTCCTTCATCAACATCTGTATGCATATCACTAAGCTGAACTACTTTGAGTTGGGGGCCCAGCTCACACCAGATATGAAATTGTAACAGTGAAAAAATACAGTACAGACCTGTCAAAAGTTTAACACTTAGCTAACAAATCATCGCCAAATCAGCAACTCATATCTGCTTCTTGCTACATTATAGCTATTTCTTGACGGCTCTTCCGCATCTATATCTCGGCTGCTTTTTCGGTCACTAGTTATCCATTTCATATCTTTGCCACTCGGCGGCCAAGTTTGGACTTGTTTTCGTTTGGACATTGTTAAATTTTTGACAGGTCTGTGCTGTAGCTTAAATGTGTAAAAATGTATGACCCCAGACTGATTTTTAGGAGCTTTGGGCTACTTGTCACCCGCGAATCTTAATCTCTATTTATTACCGGTACATTGTATCAACATTCATATTAAGTTTGACATACATGTAAAGTTAAAACCGTTTTACCATCAGTATTTAGGCTGTGTGTTGTATATAACATTTTATGAATTTTTTTCCAACATTCATAATAAGTTTAATGTAAAAGTGTAACAGTTTAACCATCAATATTTACCAGTAGGTGGTGTGTCATATATAACATTTTTAGAATAATTTTTGTTTTCAACATTCACATTAAGTTTGATGTAAAATTTTAAATATTTTTACCACATTTTTACCATCAATATTTAGTCATTGTGTCATATATAAAATTTTATGAATTTTTTTTTTCAACATTCATAATATGGTTGATATTGAAGTTTGAACATTTTTACCATCAATATTTAGTTGGGGTGTCATATATAAAATTTTAAGAATTATTTTTGTTTTTAACATTCATATTAATTTTCATGTTAAACTAAGTTGCTCTCAATATTATTTAGGGGCTTTTGTCATATATAAGATTTTAAGAATAATTTTTGTTTTCAACATTGAATCATATTCAGTTTAATGTTTAAAGTTGAAAAAGTTTTACCATAAATGATCAATATTTAGTCAATGTGTCATATATTAAGTTTTTGGAATAATTTTTGTTTTTAAATCTTTCAGGCAGTTTCTGTAATACTTTACAGAAACAAGCAGAATGGAGACCCTACATCTACATAATTATCGACTTACTATCTGTGACTTTCTATGGAAACAGTACACAAGCAATTCCCTGTGTGATGTTGTTATCAACACCAGCGATGGACAACAGATACAGGCTCACAGAATTGTCCTGGCAGCATTTTCTGACCACTTTTGTCAGCAGATTGAGATGCAAAATATGACATCAAATGTTGCCATGGTAATCAATGTTGGTGAGTAAAATATTGTTCTACTGCAAGTGATAACTGTGGAAATGAGTCCATTTAAGTATGTCATGTATGCCTTTTGTGTTAGAGCAGCTTAATTTAGTGTCAAACACACTTTACAAGTTAGAACCCCAATAGATTAGGAGTTTTCTATTGTATGTGTAAAGTGTGAATTTTTTTTTATACAAAATTGCAGAGTATTTTATGTGACAGTGACGACAGAAGATTTGACTTTTCATGTAGGTTAGTGAAGTTCAAGAACAGATTGATTTGGGCCTGGCTGGGATGATCTTAATTGAATTAATAAATCAATAAAGAAAAACCCTTCATTGTGCCCCTTACATGCATAAGTAAATAGTTAATGTAATTCTTCTGTTATCATTTTGTCACTGGAAAGGTGCTGCCATTTTGTCAATAATTTTACCATTAGAAACATCCACCTAAGACATATTGGTGCATTTAAGGAGATAAATGCATGAATAATTTTGATGTCAGGATTTTAGCAATGGTGCGACTCTGACATGTAAGTGAATTAGTAATAGATTTGTATCCCTCCCGTTGAACATCTTCGAAATATTTGCATTTTAGATTTCTCCGAGTACCTATGGTAAACATACAATAGATTGACAGTATACATATAATATATTTATATAAATTTATTGTCTATTTGTAGATTTCAATTATGATTGCATGAAGGCTTTGATCGACTTTATGTACAATGGCAAATTAGATGTTCCAACGGCCGGGAATTCTCAGCTCTTCTCTGCGGCTGTGACTCTTAACATATCATCTGTTCAAACGCTGCTTTTGGAATCAAAGCAAAACAACACTGGCAGAAGAAAGAGTACTAGAAAGAGTTCCAGACCATCAAGGTTGATTTACACAACAGATCATGCATTGGCATCCTGTATGTTCTTGGATGACCCTAAAAATTTGCCGGTTTTCAAGATAAAATCTGAGGAAAATGATGATGGTTTCAATCAGCTGAGCCTTGGCGATGATAATGGCGATAATGATCATTATGACATGAACAGCGATAATGAAAGTGGGATATTGGGTGGAAGTTTCAGGCGTTCAATCACGGAGAAAGATGGAAAGAAAAAGACGGCAAATGCTAAACGTAGGAGAAGAAAGAGGATTTGTGCAAGACGTATCGTTAAAAAGAGCTACAAGAAACCTAAAAGAAAAACATTTAAAGCCATTTCACTAGCCTCTCTTACCAAGGATAAATATGGCTGCACAAGCTGCTCCAAAAAGTTTCCGCTTCAAAGTCTACTGAAGATCCATTGTGCCAGAAAACATGGCAAATTTGGAATCGAGAATGACCTCCGTCGAGCTATTTTGAACAGATGTGTAAAGTTTCAACAAAAAACCAAACTAATTTGCCGCGTTAGCACCTCTGAGAAGAAGGTATATCGATGTAGTACCAGTAAATGCAAAAAAGCCTTCAAGCATTACAGTACTCTGTGTTTCCACATAAAGAAACAGCATTCTATGAATGTCTTATTACAGAGAAAGCTGATGCATTATCTGTCCATCAAGAAGAAATTCTTCCACAAAGAGAAACAGGTGTTAAAGGGCAAAGGAGGCAAGAGAAAGTATGCGAAAATAAAACGAAATGTCGGCGATGTGCAGTGTACCCTTTGTTTCTCATACCTGTCAAGTGTGAGGGACTTGTCCAATCATATGATCAAGATCCACAAGATGTCCAACCAGGAAGCTGTCACATTGACTGGATACCCGAAATACAAGAAATTAGGTAATATGACTTACTTGACCTATTTCCATCTCTCTTTGAGGAGAATCAGGTCGTTTACAAGTCCTCTCCATTTGCATTTGTCTGTCGCTACTTAGGTTGCCTCAGTCCATGAATTGTACCCCAGCTCTCTTTCACTCTCTTTTGATGGTTCTTCTCAAAGTGTAAGAAATATAGGTAAAAAACCCCATGCTGTTTGCAAGGGGGACTCGGTATCTGAGGGGGTCTAAAATGCATGCTTATGGATCACAGTGTCTCTGTACCTAGGTTTAAATTCCGCTCTGGCAGATTCTAGAATGAGAAAGTTTGTCAGTTCACTTGCTGAAGGCTGGGTGTTTTTTCCAGGCACTTTGGTTTCCTCCACCATACCTAAACTGATTTCCTTGATATAAGTGAAAGAATCTTGACTTGGTTGTGAAATTCTATTACTCCACTCTTCTTATTCCCATGTTATGTGTCACAGTACGTTTAACATGTTGATAATCATTCAACTTTTGTTGAATTTGATATCATAAATATTCGCAACAATTTCCTTTCAATTTTATCTGCAAATATCTGCAACTTGACCTGTAGTGGTAATATCTCAATTAAAGAAATTAATTGTTGTATAGTGCTGACAAGGATATTAAACACCTTTTCACTGCAGGGATAAAACTTAACTATTTTGAGTTAGGGGCCCAGTTCACTTCAGAAAAGATGTTATAATAATAAGAAATAGGTAAAATGTGTAAAAATTTAGGGGCCCAGGCTGATTTTTAGGAGCCATTGACTACTGGACCCCTGCCAATCTTCATCCCTGCACTGATTGATTCATTGTTTCGAAATAAGATTTATTTAAATTCATTAACATCTAATATTTTACTTTAAGTTTTGACAATTGAAACTTGTATGGTTTCAGTGAGTCTGTGAGTCTGTTTTACACTAGGTTTAGAATCTGAAAGAAATTTGGGGTCTCGGTGACAGTGTTCTACAGTACATGTATATGCTTACTGATCACAGAGCCTAGTAGACTGTGAGGATGATTATTAGACAGATGAATTACCCGATATAAATCTTGAATTATTTCTATTTTTAGGTGCATGCTTATCATGTACTCTTTGCTGGGAGGTATTCTCAACAGCCAAGTCTCTGAAGTTACATCAGAAGCACGTCCACAAAGTTAAGGATGCCGTTCCGCCTTGTTCAGAATGCGGGAAAAATTTCAGGTCTTTATATGCATTAAAGAACCATCTGCGGACTGTACACCGTCAAAGGACAACAGAAATAAAAGGATCATTAGGTAAAAAATCATTGAAAGTATTAACCACTATTCAATCTAGATGTGGAAAGGCCCTTGCACCTTGGCCCCAAAATAATATTATTTTTCCCACAAAAAGTCTGAGCCAAGCCTGGGTCATCGTTTTAGTCAAAGTTGAGTGTTGAATACAATCAGTTCTACCTCTTTCTCATGTACATATTATCTTTATATTAACCTTTTTAAATAAAATGCATCAAATTGTCACAACTTGTGTTATAATGTTGACCCAACTTTTGAAAACATGACCCATTTTTTCAAGGCTTGGCTTGGTGATTGTTCACAATAAAATGAAAATCATTTGTAGTCTATAGCCATAGATCTATCTGTTGACCCCATTTTGCTTGGAAGGAGGGTCCTTCAGAAGAGACTTGGAAACTAATGACCTGTATCACAGCAGGTGTGGCATGTTAAAGAATCCTCCTTGTAAATTGTCCTGAGCGCACTTCAAAGGTCAATATTGCTGCCACTTTACCTATAGCTGGTGACATCTTGACATAAGTGAAAGAATTCTTGATTGGGAAATAAAACACCATACAATCAATCAACCATTTTGCTTGGATAATTATCTATATAGAAATGTCATATAAAATAAACACAAACAAAATCATCATCATTGTTTAAAATTGACATCATCATTTCTGTATTCATGGGTTTAATCTTTGACTTTTTTTTCAGGGGCTAAAGTTAGCTGTGAAATAGAAGGCTGTAGTTTTTCTTCGCCAAGTATACACAAAGTAAACCTTCACGTCGCAGAGCGTCACCCGGGCGTGGTGTATAAGTGTGGCGAGTGTCGCTTCATGTGTCACCTGAAAGTAATGCTCGATCGACATTACATTACATCCCATCTTCACAGAGACAAGTACTTCAAAATTAAATGTCAAATCTGTGACAAGACGTTTGTAAAGAGGCCACACTGTATGGTACACGAGTATACCAAACACGGAATTAACCATCCTTCGATTAAGGTAAGTCATATACAAACGATAACAGGGATTCAAAATTCCCAAGATCTGAGGTTTGGGACGATTTGTTGATTTACAATAGAACCCTTGATATTTATAAACTGTAAACGTCCAATGGTCTTTTATTTTTACCAAGGTGATATTACTTTTTCCATGTATACCAGTAATATAATATAATATTGCACAAGGGCCGTTCAATGATGATATTTGATGATATGCGAGACCTGCCGAAAACAAAGGCAAAAGGTCCTGGACCTTCTATTTCAGAACATATTTTACAGGTCTCTCTCTCTAGGTCATTTTTGAGTCCGATATTCTGTCCCATTCACAACTCACCAAAAACTTTTTTTTTCCCATTAACTTTCTCAGTTTTCACAATTTTAGAAATTTCAGCTTAAAAACCAGTATATTCAGAGTTTTTTCTTTATCACAAATTAAGCCATTATGATCAGGGCTCTATGTTAACTATTTTTTTTTAACTTGTCCCAAGGAGACAGCATTTTTTTGTAGTCGCGGGCAATCAGGCTAATGTTAATGTCGAGCCCTGATGATGCTTTTTTCGCAATTGTGAGGTCCCTGGTCCCATTTACAAGAGACAATCAACATTGACCTGTCTGCTTAACCTTTCATTAGGAACATGCATGTACACAAAATATATGATACATTCCATATTTGTTATTTAAATTCCTGTTTGAAATGATTCTGTTACTCAGAATATGTGGAGATTTCTGTGGATCCATC
Source organism: Anadara kagoshimensis (assembly GCA_021292105.1). Lineage (NCBI taxonomy): Eukaryota > Metazoa > Mollusca > Bivalvia > Arcoida > Arcidae > Anadara > Anadara kagoshimensis. The sequence goes on along the minus strand of CM037863.1, from coordinate 23,044,861 downwards.
CACTTCAAGTTTTTATTTTCACACTAAAGAATGACTAGTCTCAAAATTTATCACCTGGGGTCAACAGGAATACAATTTCATTTTTGTGTTCATTTATATGCACTTTAGTTGTTCATCTTTTGTGGATGATATTCTTTCATGTTTTCAACCAAAATTGATGAAGCTGGGAAAGCAGAATTGTCAACTATAGGACAAGTTCAAATTTTCTTAATCTTTGAGGGACCACACTTACAGAAGAAAGTGTCTTACCACCAAGGTGCAAATTTTTTCTGGACCCATGCTAACTATTTGCGAAGTTGGTTGTTTTCTCTGGGTACTTTGTATTCCATCCCTGAACTGTCCCAATATCTTGATTGGGGCATCAAAAACCATATTCCACTTGGTTGAGCTGGTCTGCGTTACATTTTCCTGGTAGGTGGTGTTATTGTGTGTGCTCAGCATTTTTCCTATTATAAATGTTTCTAAAGCTATAAAGTATGTTTCTTTATTTTAACAGCTACATAGATGTCCATTTGAAGATTGTGGATATGTCACCATAAATAAGGCTATTCTGAGAACCCATGAATTGAAACACAGTAATGAAAAGAAATTCCCATGTCAGTTTTGTGGAACGAAATTGAAAACAAGGACGTAAGTATTCTATTGATAAAAAAGTTTTACATTTTGTCATTGTAGATTCTCTTACTCTAACTTTGCTCAGTCTGTTTCAAATGCTTGTAGTTGTAAGCGTCCTCTGTAGCAGCCACAGGTGGCCTATCATACTGTTTTCTGACTCTACAGAGGTGTCTTTAGCGTGCACTGAGACAAGGGACTTTGGTTTTGAGTCTCATCCGAAAGACTATTCTGGTATCAAGATTTTTACAGTTCTAGTATGGGCAGGAAATGAAAATCATCTCATAAAATTTCCAACTTATGAGTGAGGTTCAAACTCACAACCTTTGTCTTCAAAAGCCAGTGACAGTACCACTCGACCATGTCAACCCATAAATCTATTGATATAGAGCTTTTCCATTTTGTCCCTCAATTTGAATGATGGTCTTATGGAACTAAACTGGAAGCAAAAACATACATGTATTTATGATTTTGATACAGAGGTTTTTGTTTTGTTTTGATTTAGTTGAAAATTTTTTGAGTTGGATATTTTTATGATTATTTTAAAAATGCCAAATTTACTAAAATATTTTCGAGATCCCCGTTTGTGCCATTTATCCTGAAATAGAAATGCAGGCCCACAAAAGTGTCGACAGTGGACCAAAACTGACTGCATCATGAATGTTAAGAAAATGTTGTTCTACTCCTTGTACAGGTTTGCTATGTTTTTAAAAAATAATGCAGGTTACTTGTATTATATAACTGACTCATTTGTTTTATGTGTATTTCAGAACTTACAACAAACATATCAAGAAGATGCATTTGGGTATCCGGCCTCACTTGTGTCAAGTCTGTGGTGCCACCTTTGGGGAAGAATCAGAATTATCTGCTCATATAAAAAACAAACACTCAACAGAGAAGCAGTTTCAGTGTGAGCATTGTCCTTATGCCACATCAAGTAAATCGACATTTTTCAGTAAGTTTCTTTTCTTTTTTTTTTTCAAAAGTGTCTTAAATTACCAGAGGTGGCTTTAAAAATTGGGTACAGATGTTTTTATTGGCACTGTAAACCAACTTTTATTGTCAGCCCTGTATGGCCAAATCAACCTGAAATTGTGTCTGGCAACCTAAAATTTGCAAATGGTGGCCAGTTTGTCCACTTTAAATTTGAACTTTTGTGACCAGAGAACAGATATTATTTCAGTGTTTCAGAATTTTCATGATACTGTTACCGTTTCAAGCAATATAATGGATGCTTTACATCATCATTATTGTTATTGATAACACTGATGTATGTAAGTGATTGTAAGTCAGTTTCAAAAATGTGCATTTTTGTTCTCCATACCTGAAAGATGCCTTCATTTTCCTTCATTTGCAAGAAAAGATTGCCTGGCCACTTTGAATTATCACTGGCCACCTGAAAATTGAAATTGAAACCAGCTGACCACTTACATGTAGTTTTGAAACCCACTTTGAGGGCTGATTGTGTAAGAAGAAACATTCACATAGAAAAAATATTCAAAAATATTCAGAATTTTCGTGGTTACTCTTGTACCGAGAATATATCTTCTCTGGGAATTTTTCTTATTTCCCTAGTTACGCTTTCCCTACAGTTGGAACTGTGAAAATTTTCTTCTGCAAAAAAAGTTTAGAATATCATTACCGTGAAAGTTTCCTACAGCTAACGTTTCTTCTTGTACAGTATTATCGAATATTACATTTCGTTATTCTTTTGCCAACACCATTTAGCTACTTATTAACTTTTGTGATATGGACTATAACTGAATATTTTGTATAACCAATTTTATTTGGAAGGCGTAATTCACTGTCACAAACACACTGACTCTCATAAAAGTGTGAAAAAGTTTGTCAGTTCACTTGGCAAACTCTACCATTCCTAGACTGACTGTCTCTGATATAAGGAAAAAAATCTTGACTTTGGTGTAAAACACCATTACTCAACTCTTTCTGATGATTCCTCTTAATGTTTTTTGTTTGTTTTTTACAGCTCATCTGTTTATGGTCCACAAAGTACGAGCTAATGGGGATAAAAGAAAAGAATACAGCTGTCCCCATTGTAATTACATCACTGTGATCAAAAATCGATACAGAACCCATCTTAACGGACACAAGAATATCCGTGAACATGTTTGCTCCGAATGCGGGAAACAGTTTATCACCAGATCCACATTGGTTTCTCACGTACAATGGGTACACTCTGGTAAAGTATATTCTTGCAACCAGTGTGATTATCGTACAAAAACTGTTCAGAAATTGAATGAACATGTTCGTGTTCAACATCAGTTACGGGGATTCAAACCATATAGATGTCCATACTGCGATTTTACATGTGCGACGGGCGGAAACTGCCGTAAACATGTCAAGCAGAGGCATAGAGAACTAGAGGTCAAATATATACGTGATGATACACTGATAGAAGCTGCCAGATTAGCTCGTCAGGTTGGAAATTGTGCTCCGTTTGTTGGTAATGAAGTTCCCCCTAACAGTTCAAGGAGCACCGTTATTGGCGGTGATCGTGGTGCCGGCAGAGGCAGTACCAGCAGAGGCGGTACCAACAGAGGTGTGACCAGCAGTGGTGCTCCACGTCGACATGCTGCTAGTAAAGGTGTGATCAACACTAGCATTGCCAACACTGGCATTCCTCCCAGTGGGTTTTCCAGCAGTAGTGTTAATAATAGCAATAGTGTTTCCAGCAGTGGCATTACCGGCAGTGGCATGAGTGCTATTAACAGCAGTGGTATGCCTAGCGGTGGCATGCCTAGCAGTAGCTTTCCCGGCCCTGGTGTTACCAGCAGTGGTATGACTGGCAGTGGCTTTAGTGGCAGTAGCATTATCAGCAGTTGCTTTACCAGTGGTGGCATGACTGGCAGTGGGTTCTCGGCAGTGGCATTCCTGGCAGTAGTGTTCCTAGCAGTGGTCATCCAGGCAGTGGTGTTCCTGTCAGTGGCGTTACTGGAGTGGTGTTCCTGGCAGTAATGTTAACCTCATAACCCCCATCAACCATTTCATCATTTCGAGCACATGCCTCCTATGAATTTTAATATGATTTGGATGTAAATTTTTCATGTAACAGAAATTATTCCCTATTTGTAACCTTATCAACCACAAACTGTTAATTAGAGGCAGAATGTAGTACCATTTTTACATGACTGGTTTTTGTTTAGATTTAAATCATTTTTGTATTTGAATATGTTATGCTTGCATACATGCTTTAAAATTATCACCTTGCAGGGCTCAAAGTTCTGATTAAAATTAAATTTTCCTTTAGTAAGTTTTGCCAAACCATTTCTGTCATCAAAATTCATAAAAATGACAACTAAAGATTTGATTGGTTGACAGCTGGAAAATTTTGATAACGAGTCAGGCTCACTGACTCCAAGATTCAAAAAGTCACTTTGAGCTTGCTCTGAAAAGAACTTCATGTAATTATATTTCCTTTATTTATTTAAACAATAAAGCCTTTTACCAATGATTTTGAAAATTTTAATGATAGACAAATATTGTGCTTGTATTTTCAAAATGTTACTTTGTTCATGTATATTGTCTGCAGTTGCGTTGGATTTGTGATTTTTTTGTGAAAATGATTTGTTTTTTATATATAGCACATATAGGAGCGACATGCAATTTGCAGATCTCCGGATTTACTATAAAGACAAATTTTGTGCTTGCATGTTCACATGTGTTATCTCCCCTGAATAGCGGGAAACGTAACCATCATGCGCTTGGTATTAGGAATTGTATATATTTATTTGTGAAAATTAATCAATTTTTTTGTACATAGGACTTGCAGGCGAGATTTGCAGATCTACAGTTTACAATGATGACAAATTTTTGCATGTACTGTCAAATTACCAATCTCTTCATGTGTTTCATCTCCCCGGAATATCGGGGAAACATAACCAACTTGCAGTTGGCATGAAGATTTGAAACATATTAGTTTTTGAAATGCATAATTATATTCAATTTTTTTTTTAGCATTTTGTGGCAAGACTTGTGATCTGCAAAAATGTAATTATTTGATAGTGAGCATAAATGTACTGGATACATATTACATATCCATCAAGCAGGTGGCATTAGGAATTTTCATTTTTTATATATTTATTTGTGAAAATTATTCAGATTTTAACCCCCCAAAGCAATGTTTTGGAGGTTCTTGTTATGTATAGGACTTTTAGGTGAGACTTGTAATTTGCAGATCTTTTATTATTATTGTACAGCGAGACAAATTTGTTGCTTGTATGTTCACATATGCTAATGAGTTATCTCCCCTGGATAGCGGGAAATATAACCAGCATGCACTTTGCATTAGAATGGTCATATATATTTATTTGTGTACATAATATATATAGCACTTGTAGAAGAGTTTTTGCAATTTGCAGATCTCTGATTATTATTTTACAATGAAGACAAATTTTGTGCTTGTATGTTCGTGTGTTATCTCCCCTGAATTGCGGGAAACATAACCAACATAAAGTTAGCTTTAGGAATAGTCATATATTTATTTGTAAAAGCTATTCAGTTTTAATATATGGACTTTCGGGCAAGACTTGCGATTTGCAGATCTCCCGATTGTTATTTTTATAGTAAGAACTTATAAGTTTGAGTTTTGATGGATTTTATGTGTACATCTTTATATTTTAAATTAGATTCATATACATACATATTGCATGTTATTTTAGTTGTTATAGTCTTGGTTGATGTATGTTGTATTTTGACTTCGGTTTCACAGTCATTCCTGTAACTAAGATTTTCCCTTTACTTCAAACGGCAGTGTTCAATAGAAAGGGCCATTTAAAAAACAAAAAAACTCGGTTCCACAGCCAAAAATGTCCCCTTAACTTTAAAGTTGAAATAGCAGTGTTCAATCAAGAATTTTTTAGAGAGGGCCATTTTCAAAAAATCAGTTTCACAGTTATTCCTGAAATAAAATGGCAGTGTTTAATCTAAGATTTTTCAGATTAGGCCGTTTTCAAAAACTTTCATCTAAAACATAATAACCAGGAATTCTTTCTGTTTATTTCTGGGAAATACAATAACAAAACCTATGTTTGGGAAAATATAAAAAAAATGTTATGATTTACTATTTTGACACTTTTAATAATGGTACAGATCTGTTTCATATGAAATCACGTGATTGCCAAAAATCCAGATTACATTAATTTTTTTTTATTCATGTTATGTTAAATATGGCCCCATTGACCCCTCTGAAATGAACACTGAAATTGGCAAGTTTTGGCGATCCTTTAGTGTACTCCAAGTAATCTTTCAACAAAAGAAGAATAAAGTTGCTATGATCTTAAAAATTACATCTTACTTTCATCAATATCTGGCAAAATTAAAAAAAAAATATAAGCATTCATATATCAATTTGCCGATTTGAGTTTAGGAATGATTGTGAAACTAGAACATGGACTTATTCTAATATTTAAACAAGATTTGATTAAAGATATTAGTATGTATAAGATATTTGTATTTTTTTTTTAACCTGATGTGTTGTGTTTTAAAATTGACTCGATATCCGAGTGCTAAAAATGGGCATTTACATCCAAATTATCTTACTTTCGTGATTTCATCAGCTATTCATGAAGTAGTGGAAATCATTACATACCAGAATGCATTGTGCTGTTGACCATGTCTTCTGTGGCATAGGGTATCAGTGTTTAAGGTCTCAGCTGTAGGCATGCATGACTGACAGGTGGTTGATGAAGGACAATTCATTTTAGTCTCAATCTGATCCAGCAGGGGAACTAACTCTTGAACTTTAGTTATATTTTGATTTCATCAGCTAATGATAAGATGTTGAAATTACATATTATACCAGTTTTAATTTTACAGCACTAGACGGCCGTTTTGGAATACAATTCCTCATCAGTAGTGCTCGAACCAAAATTATTTTGAAGACGTTGAAAGGACCCAAAGGACCAAAATATATTTTACCAAATTAAGCTAAGGAAATACTTTGTGGGAGTATGCCTTAGTTTTTGAGAAATTTCAAATTCAATTAATGCTTTGTATTGTGGTAATGACCATGCCTACTGTAACAAAGAGTATCAGTTTTAAGGTCTCTGTTGTAGGCATGCATGACTTCCATCTCTAAATGCCAGGTGGTTAAATGAAGGATGTCTCAAATCTGATCCAATTCTGAAACTTCCCAGTGATGTTGTGATTTTATCACCTAAAGGTTAAGTTACGAAAATAAATACATACATGTATGCTTTGTGCTGATGACCACACCTGTGACATGGATCATCAGTTTTCAAGGTCTCGGCTGTAGGCCTTCAGGATAAACATTTCTTAATTCCAAGTGGTTCGTTAAAAGATAAGTCTCAAAGCTGATCAGACTTACCCTGGAACATTCCATCCATGTTGTGATTTCAACAGCTAAAATTAAATCATGCTTTGTACAATGACCACACCTAATGATATGGATAATCAGTTTTTAAGGTCTTGGCTGCTGGCCCCCATGACAATCATTTCTAATTGCCAAGTGGTTGGTGAAAGACGAGTCTCAAATCTGATCCAACTTTGAATTTATCAAAAACAAACACACTAATCCATGTCCGAATCACAATCCAGAAGCAAAGTAAAAACTTTGAAACTGACAAGTTAGGCTGGACACGTAAACTTTTACTAAAGAAGCAAGGCTGGGTGCTCTGGAAGGGTAAGCACCTACTTATGTTGCAGAAATAAATACATGTCTTGTGCAAATGACTACACCTTCTATGGCAGGTATCATCTGTTCTAAAGGTCTCATATAGGCCCTCATGGCTTGAACTTCTAAATGCCAAGTGTTTGGTGCAAATCTTACTCAAGACCTCCCACTTGCTGACCAAGCACACAATCAACTGTAGTGGTTGACTTGTCTCCTGGTTAATCGAGTGGCTGAAGAATTGACTTTGATTTCATTACCTGTGTTGGAGACTGCAGCAACCTCATAGATTCGATTCAAATTACTTTGATTGGAATCAAAGTCGAGCTGTGCGTTGTGTCCTTGAGTAAAGAATTTTTATTTTGAATTGGACCAATCTAACCAGCAGACATACTTAAGTGGGACTAGTATTGACAGGCATGCTAGGATAACATTTGCCCTTCACACATCAAGTTGTTGTCAATATACTAATGTATGTACAATTGTCTATAGCTACGTTAATCAGCATTTAAGATCAGAAGATAGATTAAATGGGGTTTACGTCCAAGTCAAGAATATTTCACTTACATCGAGACGTCAACAGTTACAGATGAAGTGGCAGAAATTTTTACCTTTGCAGTGCACTCGGGTCAGTGTGGGTGGAGAGTTCTTCAATGTGTCCTGTCTGCCTTGATGCAGGGCATCAGTTTTTAAGAAATTCATTCCGTTCCGAAGGGACCCCGTAACTTTCCTTTCACTTTTAAAACTTGTACCATTTTGTAGAGTGAAGTTGTAGTCGCTTATATCGAGGTGGTAAATTCTGGAATGATGGAGGAAACTGGAGTCCCGAGAGAAAACCAGACCTTAGCAAGTCAACTAACAAACATTTTCACACTAGGGTGGTCCCCATTAGACATTTGTAACATGAATGTATGAAAAAAATTCAAAGCGTCATAACAACTCCTTGAAAAATCATTGAATGGGAACAAGAAAACGATATGCACAACTAAACTTCCATTGAAAATTCCTGTTAAGTTTCATCAATATCTGATAGACAGCATTGGCTGGTGCAAAACTGGTGCTGACAAAAAATTTCAAACACAGAAGCAATGCATTACTGTATCCCCACCAATTTCTATGTGGGGGATAAAAAACAGACACCAATATTTTTTTCTTATATACACATTTAATGTGAAGAATGTGTACAGATAAAAAGCACAACACACTAAAGTTTATTTTTTCTGTGCTTCATCATCTTTAGAGAAAGATTTAAGAAGTTCTTCTTTCTTTGCTTTGATACGTTCTTCACGGCGCTTACGGGCCTCCTTAACCTTGTTTCTTCTAGCTTCAGCTTGGTCACTGGAAAAGACAAACAAAAACAAACTTGGTTGTAGGTATGAAATAATAATCATCTTCAAAATGGCCAAAGAAAATGTTTCATGGAGAGAATGAGAGATTGGTTTGCTAAAGTAGTGGGACCTGTGTGAATTGAACTACATATGGACTGAAGATTTTGTTCAGTTAAAGCATTTATTTTCAAGATTGGGTTTGCTGGAAAGTTTGCTTAAGTAAAGTGGAAACTCTGAATCGAAACCTTTTTGGCTGAAGATTTTGTTTAGTCAAGCCAGGTTTTTAGTTTTTGCAGGTTCCAACATATAAGTCAAGAACAATGCTCTGAAATATATGTATGTTAAGTATTTGTGACTGTTGCGATAGTTTCAAGTTACCCAGTCCTGGTGATTGGATGTCAAATGACTCAAAGCTTAGAAATACAAGGTATAACTTCGCCTTGATTTGTATGACCCCAAGGACCTTGAAACTCCAGTTGTCCAAAGTCTAAAAACACCATGTTTTGCACTTTGACCAGTAAATTTTCAGATCAGTGGGAGTGGGGGAAAAGGAAAAGTAATTGGAAATGGACAGGGTGATGACTTAATTATGAACCTTTTCCCACACAAAAATAGTTCCCAAATGGAAAACAAACATATGTTTTGCAGGAGAAACTGCGATCCCAATTTTCTGATTCACTTTGGTAGAATGGAGTAAAGTAATGGTCCTAATGGAGTTTTATGCCCCAGGCAAGATTTTTATTTTTTATTTTTGTTAAAACTATTGCATTATTGTTTAATAAGTTGGGAGACTATGTAGTTCAGATCCAGATTTTTTGAGTACGAGGATATAGGAACATCTTCTCAATCATCAGATCAGAGAGGGCAAGTTCCAATCATCATTACCACATAAATTACATGTAGTTTCTAAGCAGTTGAATTAGGTTTTACATACAAGTCAATTGTCAGCACATCCAATTGGCTTTTAGCCTTAAAAATACAAAGCAAGAATCCATGCTTTGATTTCCATAAAGCAAGAACCCATGCTTTGATTTCCATGATTCAAGGACTTGGAGATTCCAGTTTTCCAAAGTCTGAAACACCATGTTTTGCACTTTGACCAGTAAATTTTCAGACCAGTGGGAGTGGGGGAAAATAAAAGTAATTGGAAAGTCTGAATTTTCTGAATCGTGGATGATGATGACCTTTAGAAGGTGGTGATATTACTTTAAAGATTTTAAATCAGTAATTTATTGATACATGTAAAACTCAAATATTTAAATAGATTTGGGGAGACATCAGTCCTATCGATCCAAATTTGATTGATTTGATCATCATCTTCACAATCAACAGATTCATCATATGTCTTCAGTAGTATTTTGATTGTGTATTGACTTCCAGAAATTCTAGACAAAATAAATTTATTCTATAATAGATTCAGGGCATTTTATTGGACTTCATGTAATAAAACATTTCAAATGGGAGATTCAGATCCGCTCAAAATAGGTAGTGTCAGTCTTAATAATGGACAGGGTGGTGACTTAATTATGAACCTTTTCCACACAAAAATCTGTTCCCAAATGAAAACCAAACATATGTTTTGCAGGAGAAACTGCAATCCCAATTTTCTGATTCACTTTGGTAGAATGGAGTAAAGTAATGGTCCTAATGGAATTTTATGCCCCAGGCAAGATTTTTTTTATACTTGCATTATTGTTTAATAAGTTGGGAGATTATGTAGTTCAGATCCAGATTTTTTGAGTACGAGGATATAGGAACATCTTCTCAATCATCAGATCAGAGAGGGCAAGTTCCAATCATCATTACCACATAAATTACAAATAGGTTTCGAAGCAGTTGAAATAGGTTTTACATACAAGTCAATTGTCAGCACATCCAAATGGCTTTTAGCCTTAGAAATACACAGCAAGAACCCATGCTTTGATTTCCATGATTCAAGAGCTTGGAGATTCCAGTTTTCCAAAGTCTGAAAACACCATGTTTTACACTTTGACCAGTAAATTTTCAGACCAGTGGGGAGGTAGGTGAGGAAAGAGAAAATAATTGGAAGGTTGGAATATTCTGTTATCTGGATGCCTTTCATCGGGTGTTGATATTCCTCAAAGATTTTAAATTTGTAAAAGACAACATATTGATTTAACCTATGTTTCAATTCCCAATAGCCAAAAATGTGATTGGCAACTAATTTCTGAGAAATTATTTAAAAAAGTAATCTATTTCAGCAAATTTTGAAAAATATTTAAAAAAGAACTATATTTTCACAAATTTCCATGGCTATTAATAATTTTTAATTTGTCCAAATCAAGAAAGCTCAAATATTTAGATAGATTTGAGGAGACATCAGTCCTATCGATCCAAATTTGATTGATTTGATCATCATATTCACAATCAACAGATTCATCATAAGTCTCCAATAGTATTTTTGATTGTGTATTGACTTCCAGAAATTCTAGACAAGATAAATTTATTCTATAATAGATTCAGGGCATTTTCTAGACTTCATGTAATAAAAAGAACCAAGAACTTCATTTCAATTGGGAGATTCAGATCTGCTCAAAATAGGGAGTGTCAATCTTAATAATGGACAGGGTGGTGACTTAATTATGAACCTTTTCCACACAAAAATCTGTTCCCAAATGGAAACCAAACATATGTTTTGCAGGAGAAACTGCGATCCCAATTTTCTGATTCACTTTGGTAGAATGGAGTAAAGTAATGGTCCTAATGAAGTTTTATGCCCCAGGCAAGATTTTTTTTATACTTGCATTATTGTTTAATAAGTTGGGAGATTATGTAGTTCAGATCCAGATTTTTTTGAGTACGAGGATATAGGAACATCTTCTCAATCATCAGATCAGAGAGGGCAAGTTCCAATCATCATTACCACATAAATTACATATAGGTTTCGAAGCAGTTGAATTAGGTTTTACATACAAGTCAATTGTCAGCACATCCAAATGGCTTTTAGACTTAAAAATACAAAGCAAGAATGCTTTGATTTCCATAAAGCAAGAACTGCTTTGATTTCCATGATTCAAGGACTTGGAGATTCCAGTTTTCCAAAGTCTGAAAACACCATGTTTTGCACTTTGACCAGTAAATTTTCAGACCAGAGGGAAGGTAAGTGAAGAAAGAGAAAATAATTGAAAGGTTGGGATATTCTGTAACCTGGATGCTTTTCAGAAAGTGTTGACATTCCTCATTTGTTAGAGCCGCGAATAGCTGCAATAATGCTGATGCAGATTTAAACAATAATTCACTCACGTACTCAAATTTGTAAGAGACAGTTATTGATTTATTGATATTTAAAACCTATGTTTCTATTCCGAATAGCCAAAAATGTGATTGGCAACTAAATTCTGAGAAATTTTTTAAAAAAGTAATATATTTCAGCAAATTTTGAAAAATATTTAAAAAAGAACAATATTTTCACAAGTTTTGGAAATTTGTCCAAATCAAGAAAGCTCAAATATTTAGATAGATTTTAGGAGACATCAGTCCTATCGATCCAAATTTGATTGATTTGATCATCATCTTCACAATCAATAGATTCATCATACGTCTCCCAATTATTATGGTTGTGTATTTACTTCCAGAAATTCTAGACAAGATAAATTTATTCTACAATAAATTCAGGGCATTCTCTGGACTTTATGTAATAAAAGGATACAAGAACCTTGTTAAGTCATTTCAAATGGGTGATTCAGATATGCTCAAAATAGGGAGTGTCAGTCTCCAGATTCACAAATGTCTCAATGTTAAAGGGTGGAGCAAGGGAACATTTCGTCCCGGTCAAGAATCTTTCACTTATATCAAGGTGGTCAGTTCAAGGATGGTGGAGGAAACTGAAGGGCCTGAAGAAAACTATTGACCTTCTGCAAGAGAACTAGCAAACTCACAGCAAGATCTGTCCTGAGTTGGGATTGAACATCGTCTTTGTAAGGTGCTGTAATCTATAAGTGTGTGCTTTAAATTCTTAGCCATGACAAAGTTTGAAATGAACCAAGTGCACAACAAGTGTCAGATATATGTACCTGAGAAGTTTGCTTCTGGCCTTTTCTGCCTTCCTCTTGTGAATATGTTCCATCAATACACGCTTGTTCTTGAAACCATTACCTTTACATTTCATGTATAATTCATGATACCTGTAAAATACAATGTTCATAAGATTATTTAATTAAGAATTGAATTGCACTTTTTACGTTGTTATCGGGGTGTAACAACGTGAAAATTATCACAAATATGCGTAAAACCGCTACGCATAATTTGTGATAATTTTCACGTTGTTACACCCCGATAACAACTTAAAAAGTGCAATTCAATTCTTATAATTACAAACCAACCTTGAAATTTAAGTTTTTAAGCGGACCTACATTTCCGAACTGAGCAGCTGATTTTCAGAAAATTGACGATACAAGGTTGAACTGCATATTAATACAATAAATGACATCTTTATGAAACAATAAAATATCCGATAAAAAAGCTAAAATATTTTTGAATTTATATCTTTATAATATTTCCTAGTTATTTTCGGTCAACATATAAATTATGTTACATTGAAATCCATTGACAAAAAGAGACTATATTATGTCTCGCAATCATGAAAACAAACAACACTTTGTACAACGTCATACCTGACGGCCAAGTATTTTAATGTTTCTATGTGAAATCGCTCCTGATATCCCCATTTGTTTACAGTTATTAATTGAATTCAGAGATGGGTAATCCCTGAAACGGGCTCAAAGTAGTTCTGGTAGAAAATGTTATTGGAAAATAACACCAGTTTTTGCAAGACAACAACCAATGAAAATGCTCTAAATTGTGTAACAACCCAAAGTTTGTAATTATTCAATGGTATTGCACATTTCTACTAAAACTAAGATTGCACACATAAATGTGGTATACACCATATCATCTTTATTTGGCAAACATTTTATAGGTCTGAATCAAAATCCATCTATAGAAATTTATGTTGGGAGACAATTGATCAAAATCCATCTATAGAAATTTATGTTGAGAGACAATTTTAAATGGAGTCAGACATGGTGATTCTTAATCTTAAGTACCCATGACAAACTAAGATTGAAGTATTACATGAATAACATGTAAAAGCTCTACATACTAAAGATGTTATCAATTATTTACATATAACTTACAGATGTTTGTCAATCTTTTTGGCTTCTCTGTAGCGTTTTAACAATCTCCTCAGGACCCTCATACGCCTAATCCATAAAACTTTCTGTGGCATACGAGCATTAGCTGTACCTTTTCTTTTACCATGACCCATGTGACGCCCCTTCCTTCTGGCGATGGCATTTTTGCGTACTCTGGCACGAGAGTGTACTGCCACTGGTTTGCGGATGATCAGACCATCTTTAATAAGTTTTCTTATGTTCTGTCCTGAAGAAATTTAAATATACTAGTATACAGTAAAACCTGCTAGAGCAACAAAATCTATATAAAGTCCAAATGTCCCTAAAGATATTGTTTTAAAGTCCATTTTAAGACAATTCAACCAAAAAGACCCCGATATATAAAATCCACAGTCTATAAAGTCCATTTCTCTTAGGTCCTAAGCATGGTCTTTAAATATAGGTTATACTGTGTATAAAACATCTCATTTTTATTTATTAACTTTTGTCAGAAATATTGAATTATTGTTCAACTGGAGAAACTGTGTGGTTCAGATTTTAATTTTTGAGTACGAGGATATAGGAACATCTTCTCAATCATCAGATCAGAGAGGGCAAGTTCCAATCATCATTACCACATAAATGAATGACACAAATTTCTGAGCAGTTGAATGGTTGAGTTGAGTAATGGTGTTTAATGTCCCAGTCAAGAATATTTCACTTATATCGAGACGTCGGCAGCTATAGACGAAGGTGCAGAAATTTTGCCTGTGTGTTGCGCTGATAGCATTATGCAGCAGGGTTCTTTAACGTGCCAAGCCCACCGCGACATGGGACCTCGTTTATTTTAAGTTCCCATCCGAAAGAACCGTGACTTTCATTTGGTAATGCGGAGTGCTTGGCGAAAGAACAGTCACTACCCACTTTCAAGTGTTGGGTCAGACCCGGCCGGGGTTCGAACCCACGACCTCTCACTTATGCAGTTGAATGGTGTTCGCTAATGTACCATGTGATAACCTATGACATTTGTACATAATAACTATTTCCATTGGATATGGCATCACATCAGTTCATGTTTCCTGTAAAAATGAGATTTTTTCAGGAATTTTTTAAGTTAACGTTTTACAAAATGTCCTTCACAAATGTTAAATTGTACTGATCATGTGGTTCAATGGCAAATTCTCATTAGAGTGAAGTGAACTGGAAATGAACTTTTTATAGAAATGTACAACGACTTTTTATCGAAAATACAATACATGCTTAAGTTGGAAAAAATATCTAATTTTTCTATATGAAGGACAAATATAAAAATTAAAATCACTTAATTAAAAAAAAAGAAGCCAAAATTCCTGTTGGGTACAGAAATCTTAAATACAATTTTCATAATTTAAAAGAAAAATGTTTTGTTACAATTAAGAAAAAAATAAAAGATTGACTGTATAGTATTGCTGGGAAACTGTGTGGTTCAGATTTTTATTTTTGAGTACGAGGATATAGGAACATTTTCTCAATCATTAGATCAGAGAGGGCAAGTTCCAATCATCATTACCACATAAATGAATGACACAAATTTCTGAGCGGTTGAATGGTGTTTGCCACTGTGTCATGTGATACCCTATGACATTTGTGCAGAAAAACTATTTCCATTGGGTATAGCATCACATCAGTTCATATTTTCTCGCAAAATGAGATTTTTCTAGGAATTTGTGATGTAAATTTTCGAAAATATCCTACACAAATGTTAAGGGGTACTGATCATATGGTTCAATGGCGAGGTGAAGTGAAATGGAGTAATTTTGTCTATGCCTCAATCAAGATTCTTTCACTTATATTGAGATTTTCAGTTCAGGGATCTTGGAAGAGACCGGAGTTCCTGGAGAAAAGCAAAGACCATCAAATGAACTGTTGAAATTGGGGTTTATATTAATGAGACATCACCAGTCAACAGCAAGTGTTCCAAAATAAAAACTATGTAATGGAATATATAGAAATATATAATGATGGAAGAGTGACTGTGTTTTATGCCAAAATCACGATTCATTCATTTATATTGAGATGAACAGTTCATGGATAGTAGAGGAAACTGGAGTGGCCCGACCGAGAAAACCTGCAAAAAGATCAGGTCCCCAACAGGATTGGATCCCTAGCAGCAAAGTGTGTGCATGATTAGCAAATGTGCACTTTAGAACAATCTGCCATTAGACACAACAAAATCCCAACCTTATTTCACCAACATTGTTACTTACTTGAGTTAGCATTGGCAATTTCATTTGTTTCATTTGGATCGAGCCAAACTTTATTTTTGCCACATTTCAGGACAGCAGAAGCCAACCTCTTCTGCAGCCGAAGGGTACTGTAAAAAATAAAATGAAACTGTCAACAAGGAATTACCAAATTGAAATTCTTACACATTATGTACTATTTTTTAAACACTGAAATTGGCCCCAGACATTAGAGGGAAATCAAAAGCACTATATAGTTTTTATTATATTGCAAGGCCAGGGACAGGGCTTGCTTGATGAGGTAATTGCACAACCATTGTTATTAATAGATTACTCTATTGCTGAAACAAATCCCCAATACCCTTTGGATGGAATTGTCGTATAATCAGGGTTTGTACAGACAATTGGACTCCAAATTTAAGGACTTTTTAGGGTCATTTCAGGGTCTTATTTGCAAGTTAAGGGCTAATCAGAGAAACCATTTTAGCAAAATAAATATCGGTGCAAAGGCAATTAAGTCAATAAAACAATTATTTACGTGTCCATAGTAGTTTAAATTGACCATTTCACCGTAACTTATCAATTATTTATTTATATCAGTCTATTTGCAACCACTTAATATCGAAAGACAGACACCCAACTGGGCAAATTCAAGGGTCTTAAGGATAAATTCAAGGGCTTTTTAGGGTCAGACTTGTTTTTAGGGTCTTGTTAGGGCAAACCTCAAATTTTAAGGACTGATAATACATGCATCTGTATGAAAAAAGATTTATAGGGATGGCAAACAGTATTTTGTAAATATGGGAGAACTTGCAATAAAATCCACCTTGTCAACTGGCCAGAAATATTATTGTGTACCATATACTTATTCCTTGCAGAAACTTTCATGAAATGAAGCCCATAAAGTCGCTGGGGTGAAATAAACAGCAATAGTCACAGAAAACAGGAAAAGCCAGGTGAAAAGGGTTCATCACCTGTCTGGACACACTTGGAACATTTAAAAGAAGAACATGCAGAAAATAACATTAGTCTTTGAAATTAGCACTTGTTCACTGGACAAAGGCGAGTAAATTTAATTCAGGACAGTGATTGATTGAAATTTGAATAACAGCAAGCAAGCCTGACTAGCTTGCATCAAAACGAAATCCCAAATCGGACTAGCTTTTGCATGGGAATTGTTAGCTGTGAATCAAATATGGATGACAGTTAAGTTGGAAAACTATTACCGTAAAATACAATGCAAATTCAATTATTGTTTACATCTACTCATTTCAACAATAAATTCTAAATATTTAGGAGTTGAGTAATGGTATTAAACTTCCAGTCAAGAATATTTCACTTATATGGTGATGTTGTCGGCTATAGGGACGAAGGTGCACAAATTTTGCCTGTGCATTGCACTGATGGCATTATACAACAGGGTTCTTTATCGTGCCAACTACTCAGTGACATAGGACCTCATTTATTTAAAGTTCCCATGCGAAAGATCCGGAACTTTCATTTCGTAATGCAGAGTACTTGACGAAAGAATAGTCACTAACAATTTTCAATCTTGGGTCAGACCCGGTCAGGGTTCAAACCCACTACCTCCCACTTAAGGATCGTTTACTCTACCAACTAATCTAATGCAATGGTATTCCTAAATATATAGGCCTGTGAAATCCAACCCGGGGATCTATCCAAGTAATGGTTTTTTAATTTTTAAAACCTAGATTCTTTGACCGATTAAATTACCCGATACAACTTTTTTTCAACTATCATTTTTTTGCATGCAACTTTAAATTGCAAAGTCAACTAGCAGGTGTGTTAATATCATGTGTGCAAATCCCCAAGGTTGAGTTTTTAAGGAACTACAGCATAGCACAAGAAATGCCTCATCATAGTCAACCTGGGAAATTTTTCAAGACTTCTATTCATCTTTTCTACTTTGACTTCATATTTATTTATTAATATTTTCATCAATTAAAAAAAACAAATTCCACAAGTTGTAAACGAATAGTGGTTTTCGAGCGAAAGAAGTCCTTTTTTATTTTTTCCCCTTCTGTTACATGTGCAACCCTCCAGTTTCTTACAGCATTTCGTCTATTAGGTTAAAAACAAGTTTTAATGCGTAAACATAACATAGAGAAGAGTAGGGATAAACAAAGAGTAACTTATAAACACATTTATGACAGAACAAGTTTAATTGTAACTCTTAAAATATGCAATTTTTGGCAATTTTTACTACACGATTTATTTTACCTCATGGCTGAGTTTCACGTTGTTGGGAAAGAGGAAATGCGTAGTAATTTACGTAGGACCTTGTGTTTATGAAATAGATCCAAAGAAAATTATCGCAGAAAATAATTTCTTTGCTTTAAATATTAATACAATCAAGTTTAAGGATTTGATTATCGCTTTATCCAACAAATAATTTTTAAATATTTTTAGAACTTAGCGATAGAATATTTATCATTACGCGTATGTTATAAGCCCCATTTCCGGTATGTTCGGTAATTTCCGACAAATTTTACGGACGTTACCGATGACTTTAACCCAGGGATTTCCCTTTTCATCTTCGGGTCAAGGACATTCAATGTCGACTTGTCTGCTCATTTAACCTCGGTGTTTTGTTTGGTTTATGATTATTGTCCCAAAGAATTGATTGTGACATTTAAGGAGGAACTTCCTGCCAAAAATGGATAGGACATCAAGTGTGTCTTTTGACAGCCCGTGTGCAAAGAAAAGAATCATGGATCGAAAAGACAGTGTTTTGGTGGTGCCCGGCAGAGAGGGACAAGAAGTCACCAGTGGCAGCGCCTTCGGAAAATGCATCGGAGTATTCACAAGCGGGGGAGACTCACAGGGTATCAAGTTTTATTTTAAATTTATATTAAATGGTTTTATTTCAATATATTCTGCATGTGCTTTATTTATGCATAAATTTGCATTGATAAAGTGATTTTTTAAACCTGTGTCACTGTGACCTACTTTTTATTAAAATTGCCTCTATTTTTCTAGAAGTTAAATTAACAAATTACAATGAAACATTACCATATGATTTATTGTTCATTTTAATTTTATTTATTTGAATGAAAGTTCAGAAATACACATCTAGACAATTTGGTCAATAAAATCCTGGTGTATGATAAATATTGGACTATTCATGTTAATTTGTTAACCTTCCGGGGCACCAGGTCTCACTTCTATGGCGGATTTCATGTTTTACTTAATTTGCCAGCTTTCAAAGTTTTTGGGATTGTGATTTGTAATGAGACTGATATGTTGGTTTTTTGATTAAATATTATTGTATTAAAAATAATAATAATGTTCATTTAGCAATTTTTCGGACTGGACATTTTCCAAAAAAAAAAAATTAAATTATAAATAAATAAGTAACTAAATAAAAAAATAAAAAAAAAAAAATAAAATAAAATAAATAAATAAAATAAATAAATAAAATAAAAATAAATAAATAAATAAATAAATAATAAATAAATATAAAAAAATTAAAATCTTCTTAAACACTGTAACAACAATATTTTTGTGTTCATGTATAAACTGCTGTTAAATATGGAACACTGAGGCCTTAACAATAAGGCCATTTGGCAGAATATATAAGGGGTCATTGACCCAATGACCCTTTGGAGAATAAACACTGTAATAACATAAACAAACCCCAAAACAACAATAAGGTTTAAAAAGATGTGTTAAGTTAGATAAATTCCTCATGGATATAGAACTTATTTATTGGCCTGAAGTCATACCGTCAAAATTAATACCAGATGTTATATGTTCCGGAGATTTTTTATTATGTATGGAGCATGTATATATATACATGTATATATAAAGTTCATGTCAAACTCAGGTAGCTATGATGTAATACATGTACATGTATATATGTTCATACCATTGTACAGCTTTCCCATAATATTAAACACAACTTGTAATGTTACATGTTGTTTTTTTGTGACATTCCACAGGTGCTGAATATAAATTCCATTTCAATTGAAAAAATGTCAATATGTTTCCTAATTAGCTTTTTTTTTTAATTAATTATTCATATGAAAAAATAAATTAGTTTTTAAAAAACACCAAGAAGTCTGGCCAGTTGCATAATATAGTAGATGGCATCCTAACTTGAAAACATAAGTAATAAATGAAAATATAATAAATGTGGTATGTTCACCTTCCCTTGGAAATACCTAACATATTTGTACAGGGTTCATACAGGCCTGAAAAGTCCTTAGATTTTGAGGTTTGCCCTAAAAAGACCCTAAAAACAAGTCTGACCCTAAAAAGCCCTTGAATTTATCCTGAAGGCCCTTAAAAACCCTTGAATTTGGCCAGTTGGGTGTCTGTATTTTGATATGAAGTGGTTGCCAATAGACTGATCAAAATAAATAAATAAATAAATAAATAAATAAATAAATAAATAAATAAATTAACTTGAAATGAGTGATTTAAAGGTACCTGGCCCTCCTGAATGCCCAACTTCAACCTGTAAGTTATTGTTTTATTGATTTAGTTGCCTTTGCATCAATTGTTTTTGCTAAAATTGTCCCTCTGATTAGGCCTTAAATTTGCAAATTAGACCTTAAAAAAACCCTAAAAAGTCCTTAAATTTTGAGTGCAAATATCATCATCATCATCATAATCATCATCATCACCATCATCATCATCATCATCATCATTATCATCACCAGCACCACCACCATCATCATCATCATTATCATCATCATCATCAAACACAAGCATACCAATCCATATCCTAATCACAATCCCAAAAGTAGAATAAAATCTTTGAAAATGGTAAATTTAGTTAAACATGAATTTATGCTAGTGAAATGAGGCTGGACGCTCTGGAAGGGTAAACACTGCATGTTTAGCAAACTACCTCCACCACATGTGTGATCAAAATTGAAAATGAAAGGATGATGATGATGACAAAATCTTTTTAATATTACAGTGGTTCCTAACTCAATGTTACAAACATATCAATCTATTGTAAATAATAATGTTTTTCAAAGTTTTGAAAAAGAATATATTTAGACATTTAGAAAATTAAAATGAGGGAAAACTTAATATGATAAACAAGGACTGTCAAGATTTAGAATGGAAAATTAACAACACATATTGATTATCTGACAGCTTAGCTGCTTTAATGTATAAATTGTTTTATTTGTCCAAAAACAGACAAGTGTCTAGACTATTGAATTTGTCTGAGCATGCTGACTGAAATTTTGTCTGAAACAGGAGAATCTGACATGCTAAAATATACTGCCATGATAGTACATGTTCATGATTTCAAGATAACATTTTATATATTTATGTCACAGTGTGGGTTTTCTTTTTAGAGGGTGGTGGTGTTAGTGGTTGTTTGAATGTTGTTTTATGTCACATCAAACATTTTTTTAGCTATTTACTACAAAACTAATTTTTCTTTTTAATCTTAAGTCTTAATCTGAAAACAATTTCTGATATGCTTTCTACTAGTGTACACTTTATAGTACTAGTACACAATGTTGTACATAAACATTGCAGACAACTTATTGGGCATGATATCTGTACCCAGCCAGCCAGTAAAGTAGTGCTGTTATTATATATCGTCATCACGATTATCGTCACCAAGGATTTGCCGATGGCGATATCGTGGAACAAAGCTTACATCATGATATCACAGAACCCCAATTACTTACAAAAAAATTCTTTATAATCATTGTATCACTTGTGTAGTGATCATGATTAAGCAGATTATTATTGTGGTTTTGTTGTGAACCACAAACAAATCACTGCTGACTACAATGTATCAATGCATACCATTTTCTGAATTTCAATGTATATATTAGCTAACTGCAATTTCACATCTTGAAATATCGCAATATTATCGTAATGATATCTTCAAAAGTTCAGCGATATCGCAATGTCTTTTTGTCTCATGATTACAGCTCTACAGTAAAGGTCTACACCAAGCAAAAATTTATTCCACTTACCAATTGACAAGGGGTCGTGGCGAGATGCCTTTGATTTCAAGGCTAATGTCTTAACCTCTTGGTCACCATTACCCAGGATGGAGTGTTATGGCTTTGTGTCAGCAAAGACATTTTAACGGCAACCTAAAAAAAACTCATTTTCATTACTCTTATGAACTTTCAAAATTTAATAAAGTAAAGACCTGTATAACTGTTTACAATGTATTTTATAACTTTATTTTTATTTCAGGTATGAATGCAGCTGTCCGAGCTGTAGTACGAATGGGTCAATATGTAGGATGCAAAGTTTACTACATAAAAGAGGTAAATTCTTTTTCATAAATATTTAAGTACAACATCAGGGATTTTTCTGACCTTTTTGGGAAAAGGACCTTGGGGTGAAATTGGGAAAATGCTCAACAAAAATGTAATTTTGGGAAAAATCACAACAACATATTAGAAATTCTAGACCACTAGAATACTGGTAATTGAACAAATTATATCGGTGTTCACAGCAAAATAGCGCTGTCTCTTTTGTCTCTATATAAATCATCCAGCAAAATGTGGGTTAATATAGATTGAAATCGTTATCAGAACAAGATATACTCCGAATATGATGTTGATGATTTTGTGAAATTTTTTTTCTCAAAAAATTGATAAACATAGCTATTTGGGAATTTTTTACTACAGAATTGGGAAAAATGTATGTTTTTTTGCATTGGGAATGAGTCCCTTTACCGGACCCTGTGGATACCCAGAAAAATCCCTGAACATTCATAGTACCTGTAGTTAGACAACTTGAAACAAGTAAAATTGACTGTAAGGCAAGTAAAGATTTTGGTGATTTACTTGACCAGACAAATTATTAGCAGATTGCATGAGAAAAGGAAGAATGACATTTGGGCAAGTGAAAATGTTGGTGATTCAACTGATCCAGCTAATTTGATGACAATTATTTTTCAAATTTTAATATTGAAGTTTAAATCTGTTACACAAGTCCACTTCTCTAAATCATGAAATTACACTTTCTAACTTAATTTTTTTGTGTTTGTTTGTAAATGGACTTATACTAAAACAATGATAGATGAATATAGAAATTTTTATAGGGACAAGTGAAAACTGAAGATCATGCCATAACTGAACAAATGAATTAAAAAGTTAATGTCAAGTCCTATTTTAAGTATAAGGAGTTGGGAAGTTCAATTACTAGCATATATGATGTTTTACATTCCAGTCAAGATTCTTTCACAGGGTTCGTACAGGCCTTGAAAAGTCCTTAAATTTTGAGGTTTGCCTTAAAAAGACCCTAAAAACGAGTTGACCCTAAAAAGCCCTTGAATTTATCCAGTTGGGTGCCTGTATTTCAATAGTTAGTGGTTGCAAAAGACTGATATAAATAAATAATTAACTGATATTACATTAAAATGTGCAATTGAAAGATACCTGGCCCAACTGAATGCCCAACTTCAACCTCTACTTCACAAGTCATTACTATGGACACGTTTGATTGATTGAGTTGCCTTTGCACTAATATTTTTTGTCCCTCTGATTAGGCCTTAAATTTGCAAATAAGACCCTGAAAAGACCCTTAAAAGTCCTTAAATTTGGAGTCCAAATATCTGTACGAACCCTGTTTCACAAGGCAGCAAGTTCTAGGATGGTAAAGGAAATCAAAGTACACAAAATGAACCACCGATCTTCAGCAGCTGAATTGACTTCTTGAACAAGGTTGATTCACACTTAGGTGGTGGGTGGTGGGTGGTGCCGGGATCCATAAGCAGGGATTTATCAGGGTCTTTTGGGAAAAGGCCCTAAACTAAAAATTGGGAAAAACTATCAACTTTTTTGCTCATTTTGGGAAACTTTGACATCATTTTTGATGCCATTAATGATTAAATCTAATGCTTTTAGTTTATTGAGTTCATTAATAAAAACAGCTGATTGGGGGCTTTCACAAAATTTACTTTCATTTTTGTTTAAAAACAACACAGTTTTCTATTTGGGAATTTTCTTAGCCGATTTTGGGAAAAATCAACATTTTTTTCCATTGGGAATGGGGCCTTATTTCGGCCCTAAATAGGCCTTTGATAAATCCCTGATAAGCATGTGGTTTACACCAATAGGCCACCAAGACCAGTGACTGAACAAATGAAGTGAGAATTTAATTTGAAGATAGACATTCCATTTAGTAAACATTGAAGTAAAGTAGCTCAAAACCAGATGGTATTCAGATATATATATATTTTTTGTATTTGTTTATAGGGTTATCAGGGTATGGTTGATGGTGGTGATCACATTGTAGAAGCTACATGGGCTAGTTCTTCAGGAATTATGCAGATGGTAAGATATAAATTATATTTCATCATTCAGTCATTTATTACTGCTTATTGAAGATCGAGGAAAACTCGCTCATCACTGCAGTAAAAATTTGTTTTATTTACCCTTGATAAGTTTGCTAATTCACTTTTTACTGCAATAAAACCTTGTTATAACCCTTGAAAACTTTTCCACCTTGTTTATAACCACAGTAAAACTTTGTTATATATGTGTATTGCCTCTTGGTTTTAAAGTCTATTTTTTATGTTTTTCTTTATAAGTGTCTCTTCATTAATTTTATTGCCATTCCCCATTATAGCACCAAAATGTGATTTAAATTTAGTCAAATCACTCAATGTCATTGAGTGATTTGACTAAATTTAAATGTTTTACTGTAGGTAATAATAAATTAAAATTGCTACTTCACAAGAAATCATGAATGAATATTTATCTTGATATTATGAAACAGGAAGTGGACACTTGACTACTTGGCATACTTGCACAGAAGCATGCACGTATGTCATATTCACTTCCTAGTTTACCCTTCCTGGTACAGTGTACTCATGTTTACATCTTCATCTAAATCTATAATCTAACTAGCTTAAATGACCATGATGACATCACACTGCAAAGGTAAAAATTCTTGCCAGTTCATCTATAGCTGGTGACATCTTGATATAAGTAAAATATTCTTAACTTGGATGTAATACCCATTCAGTCACTCAGTGGATCAGTCTATCTGTCTGTGTGCATGTCTGTCCATCAGTCAGTTTATTCTCATTTAATTAACACACTACAATTAGCAAATGTAATGTTGAGGCCCCTAACATACTGGACATGGGTGGACATTGCCTAGCAGTACTGTCATCATCTTTTTAAGCCAAGAGGTATGGGTTTAAAATCTATCATGCTTGGAAAATTTCAAAGGTTGATCAAATGGATACACAAACGACCTTGTTTCTTATCAGTTCTTTCTTTGACCCCATTGTTTAGGTCTTAATAGGCCATACTTAACATTACACTAATGTAAAAAATTTTAATATGTTATGGTGCTTTAAAGGAATTGTTTGAAAATTGTCCCCTCTAAATATCCAAGGTTGAACACCGATACCAGTCTCTTTATCTAAATAATTCTATAGGGAGGAACAGTAATTGGCAGCGCCAGATGTAAAGATTTCCGTGAAAAGCCAGGTCGTCTACAGGCGGCACAGAATCTTGTGAACTGCGGAATTACAAACTTGGTTGTGATTGGTGGAGATGGAAGTCTGACTGGAGCTAATGTATTTAGACAGGAATGGTCAGATTTGCTGGATGAATTGTTAAAAACAGGTAACTATGGAAACACATGAGTAAATACTGGTACAGTATACACAGGGCATTGCTTTTATTATGGGTCTGATTGGTGAATCAATATACCATCACATGTTAAAATGAATAAAAAAGTGAAGAATTAGCTTTCAACTTATGCTGTTGTTGTTTACATGGGCAGTTTGGCCCACTTTATGCAGCAATATCCTGGGTATGCTGTACAACAGTGTCAATGATCATTGGTTTAGATGAGAATAGGGTGTGAATGGTTGTATTCCAGACAGAAATAATTAGTGCAATAATTCTTATGTAAAAGAAGTTATTATACCCCTGCAAACCTAGTTTGACAGGTGTATAGGAATCATTATGTCTGTTTGTCTCTCCTTCTTTCACCAATCTGGCACACTTAAATGTTCTCAATTATATTATGAATAAAGATGATATATTCATATACAGTCAAGACTGTGTATAAAGGCCCCCAAAGGGAACCAATAAATGTGGCCCTTTTTGGGCAGGTTGTCCTTATATCCAGGTTCAAATAAAATGAATAAAGAGCAGTGGGGACAATGTTTTACTAGTCTTTAAAAGCAGGTGTCCCTTTATAGGTGACATTTAAGACGGGATTGACTTCATGTAGAAGGGATGGGTGATGATTGAAAGACAAAACTTATTAAAAGTCAGGCGATAAAATTGTGTTTATAAAAAAACCCAGGTTTTAAAGGTGTAATGATACATGGTAATTGTGTTGTTTATTATACTGTGTTTATATAGTGTATAAACAGGAAGAATTACCATGTATGTACTTAAATCAGGAAGTTCAAAATGTATGCATGTTTGCACGTGCTACAGGCACATATCAAATATCATACTGGTATATATATGTATACATATACAGTCAAACCTGCCCTAATGACCACCTCTATACAAGGACCACCTGGTTTTAATGATCAGGTATACATACACAGTCAAACCTGCCCTAATGACCACCTCTATACAAGGACCACCTGGTTTTAATGATACATGTATACATACACAGTCAAACCTGCCTTAATGACCACCTCTATACAAGGACCACCTGGTTTTAATGATACATGTATACATATACAGTCAAACCTGCCTTAATGACCACCTCTGTTAAAGGGGAACCTGTGTTTAATGATACATATAGTTAAACCTGACTTAAAGGCCACCTCTGTATAAGGACCGCCTGTTTTTAAAGGTCAGTGAAATTTTTATCCCAGTTGCTTTTTATTTAAGTTAATTGAACCTGTATATAAGAGCCACCTCTCCATAAAGTTTATGTTTACTGGTTCCTTAGGGTGGACTATATATATAAAAGGAATTGAACCTTCCAGTAATGTCTGTTTGTCAGTTGCTTATTGTGTCCTCCAAATGAAGTTGTATTAGTATGCGGGGAGCATATATTGTTTACTCCACTTCTTCTGCCAATTTTCTACTTTAAACATATTTATTTTCATGGTGTAGTAATTATTGCTTATTTTCTGTTTTGCTTGAAGATTAATACCAAGCCAAAGTTAGATTATTCTTATTGTGTTATAGTGCATATTTCAAAAACATGAAAATTTAACTGTGTGGATATGTCTAAATTTCCTATACCATGAAAATATATACACACAGAATTAATTATGTTTACATTATTTAAACTATTTAACAGATGTTTATAAACTACAGGAACAATCTTATTAAGTGTAGTAGATATGCTATCAGCTATCTGTATTTTGATCATGCTTTTGGTGAGGAAAACATAGCTTTCCGAGTTTCCGAGTTCAGGTTCACTTTGTGGACATTTTTTGAAATGGCATCCTGTTTCAGTTATAACTTGTTTGTTTCTGTTTTCAGGAAGAATAACAGTTGAACAACGAGAGACATGTAGTCATTTGAATATTGTCGGCATGGTGGGTTCTATAGATAACGATTTCTGTGGTACTGACATGACAATAGGAACAGACTCCGCCCTTCATCGTATTATAGAAGCTGTTGATGCTATAAGCACAACTGCCTCTAGGTATGTATAATCCCATAATTAAAACTACAGTCAAACCTGATTATAATGGCCACCCAAGGGAACCAGTAAAGGTGGCCTTTATGGACAGGTGGCCGTTGTATACAGGTTCAAATAATATGAATAAAGAACAATTGGGATACAATTCTACTGGCCCTTGTAAGCAGATGGCCCTTATATAGAGGTGGCCTTTAAGACAGGTAGGACTGTATGCTTCAAAATTGATGTAAACTTGAAAATAAGGCTTGACAAAGAAATTTTATCTTTCGATTGATCGCTACTAATTACAATTACTTTGTTTTTCGGTATTGAATTTATGGTATATTGTGAAACTACATGTACCTGCTGGTTCCCTTGGGTGGCCTTTATAGACATGTTTGACTGTACTTAGAGGATTTAATATAATTATAATAAATGCATGATTCATGAATTGTATTTACGTCAACATGTGCCAATAAAATAATAAAAATTAAAAAAAAAAAAAACACCACTAAAATTTTATTATTTTATTTAATGTTGGTAATATGGTCTGCTCGTTTAGTGATTCATGTGATTAAGAGGTATTATTTCATGATAACATTTTGTGCTGTTTATTCTTGTACCCTGGACATGCTGAAATAGTAGATCTGTGTTTACGCTGTAAAACACCTTGCAGACCTTATTTTTAGCTCACCTGACCAAAGGTTATGTGAGCTTATGGTATGTTGCAGCGTGTGTATGTGTGTGTGTGCCTGCGTGCATGTGTGTGTGCGTGCGTGCGTCGTTAACACACATTTTCGACTTCTCCTCTGAAAGTACTTGGCAGATTTCAACGAGACTTGGTCAGAAGCATGTCTGGGTCGGTACAATTTAGATTTGTTCATGGCGTTGCCTTTTTGTATAGGCATATATATTAGAATGTTGTAGGTATTGATACAACGATCATTTTGATGTATAGAAAAAGGTCATGGGTTCAAAGGTCAAGGTCACATGCAAAACAATACCGAAATGGTTAATTATCTCGAAAACTATAAACTTTTTGTATAGGCATGTATATTAGAATGTTGTAGGTATTGATACAACAATCGTTTTGATGTATAGAAAAAGGTCATGGGTTCAAAGGTCAAGGTCACAGATGCGAAACAATACCGAAATGGTTAACTATCTTGAAAACTATAAACTTTTTGTATAGGCATGTATATTAGAATGTTGTATGTATTGATACAACGATCATTTTGATGTATAGAACAAGGTCATGGGTTCAAAGGTCAAGGTCACAGATGCGAAACAATACCGAAATGGTTAATTATCTCAAAAACTATAAACTTTTTCTATAGGCATGTATATAAGAATGTTGTAGGTATTGATACAACTATCATTTTGACGTATAGAAACAGGTCATGGGTTCAAAGGTCAAGGTCACAGATGTGTAACAATACCGAAAAGGTTAATTATCTTGAAAACTATAAACTTTTTGTATACGCATGTATATTAGAATGTTGTAGGTATTGATACAACGATCATTTTGATGTATAGAACAAGGTCATGGGTTCAAAGGTCAAGGTCACAGATGTGAAACAATACCGAAATTGTTAATTATCTCGAAAACTATAAACTTTTTTTATAGGCATGTATATTAGAATGCTGTAGGTATTGATACAACAGTCATTATGATGTAAAGAGAAAAGTCATTGCGGTTTAGTATTTATGTTTTCTTTAAATCTATCAGCTAGCCATTAGTTATCAGGTGAGCGTATCAGGCCCATGGGCCTCTTGTATATACTGCAACTAGTAATCGATAACTTTAATAAACAATATATTCTTTATTAATTCTGTATTATTCTATTATATATTTCAGTCACCAGAGGGCATTTGTGTTAGAAGTTATGGGAAGGCATTGTGGGTAAGTGTAAAATAGTTAAAAATAATAAACATTTTAAACCTGTGAAAATCTAAACCTTGAAAAACACCTTGAAACCTGTCTTAAACTGATGTACAATATATTGTTTTTCTGACATTTATTTATTTATTTATTTATTTATTTATTTATTTATTTATTTATTTATTTATTTATTTATTTGTTTAAAGATATCAATTAATTTAAATTTATTTATTTACAGTTATTTGGCTTTAGTGGCAGCCTTGGCCACAGAAGCAGATTGGGTATTTATTCCAGAATGGCCACCAGAGGCAGGATGGGAAGAAACTCTGTGCAACAAGTTGCTAGCTGTATGTATATTGTTATCCTGTTATTCATAAGTATACACTCCTCCCCCTTAAAAGAAGAGGGGGTTTACCAGTTTACCTCCATCAGAAACAAAAAAAAAAAAATTGTAACAGTATTCTTAGCAACTACATGTACTAAATTCAGCCACTTGAAATATTTTATGAGAGTTCAGTATCCATGCCATAAGAACAAATTTCAAGTCTGCCAGATATCTACTTCCTCTTTACCAACTTAGTTGTTTTTTTTACATTTACAGCGGAGGTGTACTAAGTGAGCAGTAGCTCACAGATTTCTTGTTTACTTACATGAATTCTAAAAAGTAATTGTCTGTCTGTATTATATAGCTATTTTAAAGCTTTGGGTACATGATTTGATTTTGCAACTATTGTCAGGCCCCGGTTTCACAATCATTCCTTAACTAAGATTTTCCTTAACTTAAATTTAGCAAAATTTGGTAATCTGTTTTTGAAACAACTAATAAATATTTTTGTCAAACCTAAATGCAAATGTTTTAATCTAGAGGTGATCTTAAAAATGACACTCTAAATTCCTGAATATCTTTAAAATTGACAAAATTATAATGATTTAAAATTTTGCCAGATTTAAGTTACGGTAAGGAAAATCTTAGCTAAGGAATGATTGTGAAACTGGGGCCTGGTAACCTACATGTATGTTGTCTAGGTTAATTTTTCTTTATTTCTTCTGAGTGGTGAATTGTTTAGACCAAGAAGTGACTTTACTTTGCTGGTGTTATCAAGGAACATTTCAATGAGATTTTACTGTACATATATTTGAAATTCTTTTTCCTTTATTTCTTGTAGGAGCGTGCATTAGGTCAGAGGTTGAACATTATTTTAGTTGCAGAAGGTGCTGTAGATAGACAAGGTAAACCTATTACAGCAGAAGATGTAAAAAATGTAAGTAAATGTAAATGCATAAATGAAATAAAATTGTCTTACCAATATATACATGGTATAGGGTATATAATATTTGCTGTGGATAGAGAGAAGGTAAACCAATTCAGCATACTGGTAAAATTAAAAAAAATGAAAGTACATATAATATTTTATTATACCTCATTAGAAAAATACGATACTATCTGTAATTTGATTGGATCCTTGGATCATGTGATCAGGGTGGAGAAAACATTGTGTATCCCTCTGAAAACATCATATCCCAACTCTTTGGAACACACCATGATGTCACAATATAACGTCATCGATGGAAAATCGGTGACGACGTTCTAGTCCGACTAATCAGCCCACTAAACCCCCATTTTAATTTTTTGACTTTTTGGAGGTTTGTGGTCTGACAGCTTCCATTATTGAATTCTTGAAATTTCTGGCGAAAACGGCAGAAACGAAAACATGCGTTGATAACTTCAAGTATTTCCTTACCTTGCTCTTGCTGACAACACGGAACACTTCCTAAAACATTATTCTACCGATCCATGCTTAACTTTTTATTAAAATCCATCGATATCGGTAGAAATGCAAGGTTTTCTGATGTCTCTTTAGCTCTCCGTCACTTTCGCATCGTGAAGACATTACTAATCTGCATTGACCAATCAGATCGCACGTTGCATTTGGATGGTGAAACTAGAAGTTCTATCTTTAGAAAGCACATTTGTTAGTTTATAGTACAATTTTAGATGTTCTACTTGTTGCACCAAAAAGTTGGTAATTGTGACCTTATTTTCATGGTCCAGTGATTTTAATCAATAGTTTTAGGGTAATTGAATGAACTTTTGTAAACAGCATTTCTCAAAAACCATTTCTCTAAAACCATTCAGTAGAATGTGATGAGACTACCAATTTCAATCAAACTTGGTTCATATGTACGACTTTATATGCTCTACATGTTGCAACACAGAAAAGGTCATTGTGACCTAGTTTTTAATATGGTCTAGTGATTTTCTTTGATAATATAATACAACATTTTTGATGAAACTTGATTTGTAAGTACAACTTCAGATGCTTTATGTGTTTCAACACAAAGTAGGCCATTGTGACCTCTTTTTTCATGGCGCAGTGATTTTTTCCTGAAGGTTGCAGCACCTACGATAGTAAAACATTAGCACATCTTGTAATGAATGTGCATATGGAAACATCATAATTTTATAGCATCTGTGCATAAACAATAACAATTTCTAGAATTTATTTCACCATTATCTTCATTCTTATACATTATCATTGCTTCCATTAGCACTGTCATTTCTTTTCTAATGTAAAAAGTTGCCACTACCCAGCAATTGAGCCCTGCTCAAACGCAATGTCTAGCTTCATGTCTGTTTGTCTACAGGCCTCAAAGTGGGTTTCAAAACCAAGTGACCAGCTGGCCATCAATTGAAATTTTCAGGTGGCCTGTGGAAATTCAAAGTGGCCAGGCAAATGAAGAAAAATTAAGGCATCTTTTAGGCATAGAAAACAAAAGTGCACAATTTTAAAATTGACTTTCAATCACTTTCATAATTTTGGTCCAAGCACTACTGATTAGGAATTGTATTCCGAAACGGCCGTCTAGTGCTGTAAAATTAAAACTGGTATAATATGTAAATTACATACATCAGTCTTATAAATAGCAATGATGATGATGTAAAGTATGGATTATATTGCCAGAATTGGTAACAGTATCATGGAAATTTTGTGAAGCAGAAATAATATCTGTTCTCTGGTTACAAAAATTAAAAATGGACAAGCTGGCCACCTTTTACAAATTTTAGGTCGCCAGACACAATTCCAGGTCGATTTGGCCAACATTTTAGTTGACAAAATTCAGGGCTGGTCTGTCCGTCTGATCAGTGGGAAAGGAGCATTTGTCTGTTTAAGAGACTGCTCTAGTATAACATGTATAATTAATTGTTTTATATTTTAGCTGTTGACTACAAAACTGAAATATGACACTAGAATTACTGTCCTCGGCCATGTACAGAGAGGAGGAAAGCCTACAGCATTTGATAGAGTATTGGTATGTATGAAACATGACCTACTTGTTCCGTTTGTAAAAGAGATTTGAGTGGGGGTCATAAATGGAAAGACGGGGGGAAATCTAGCAGATACAAGTACATGTACAGACGTTGGACAAAAGTATTCGGACGATTATCTCAATTTTACTTACTGTCGCTAGGTACAAAAAATTAAATGCGGTTTATCTTTATTGCTACTAAACATACCCTTCACCGCTTATATATTCTAATTATATAGGTCATGAACTTTATTACGTCACATTTGTTGTCGTCTGGTATTTTTAGAAAAATAAATAAATCTACAGTTCACAGTTTTTGGCAAAAATATGTTATCAGTGGATCAAAAGAAAATCGGGAAAGATGTGGTCGTAAAAAGTCCATTGACGATAGGCTTGCGAGGTCTTTGGTCAGGCAAGTTAGGAGCGAGAGAAAGACAGTTCTGTCTGATGTTACAAATGAATTTAACAGAAATAACAATATAAATGTATCTGAAAAAACTATATGGAGGTGTTTGAAAAAGAATAAATGTCGTAGATGTGTTTGTAAAAAGAAAATTAGAATTCGAGTTGTGAACAGAGTGAAGAGAGTGCAGTGCGCTGGTGTTTTGACCGACAGACATGGACAGTAGATCAGGACTGGAAGAAAATAATCTTTTCTGATGAGTCACAGGTGGTAATTGGTACTGATAAACAGGTATATATTTGGAGAAAAAGTGATGAAGCATGAGTACCTGGCTGTATTTCTCC
Organism: Anadara kagoshimensis; assembly: GCA_021292105.1. Lineage (NCBI taxonomy): Eukaryota > Metazoa > Mollusca > Bivalvia > Arcoida > Arcidae > Anadara > Anadara kagoshimensis. Next base: position 23,011,403 of record CM037863.1, on the reverse strand, counting down.
CGGTGAACAAAATAAGTATTCCGTCATGATATGTTGATCCATATGTTATAATGGCGTCGGTACACTTTGTCGAGTAGTATGCAATATAAACTCTGAAAAATACATTGATATACTTGAAAATAATTTGTGGCCGGTAATTGCTAGAATTTCCCAAATGGCGAATTCACATTCATTGATGATAATGCCCCAGCTCACCGCTCTGCAAGGACAACTTCTTACAAAGATGACAACAACATCCCTTCCCTTGAATGGCCTGCACAGTCACCCGATTTAAACCCCATAGAAAATGTGTGGTTGAAAATAAAAAATGGAATTAAAGCTGTTACACATCTGATACATAGTAACGATGACCTATATCGGCAAATTTTGAATATCTGGACCTCTTTCACCCCGCAATACATCCAAAGTTTGTATAACAGTTTACCTGATAGATTGGCCAAAGTCCGTAGGGCACGTGGTTACATCACTAAGTATTAAGGTATGTAAATTCTAATCATTTTTTGTCACAATTTTAGTAAACTACATGTTATTTACTATCTTCTGATACCAAACATGGGTATGCCATGAGTATTTATTAACCAAGAAAATTGACCTACATTTTACCATCCGGTGTTGGGTGAAAAAACAACAAATCGAATCGTCTGAATACTTTTGTCCAATGTCTGTATATGTAGAAGTGTTCAAATACTTTTACAACAATTATTTTCTAAATCAATGGATTGAAGTGGTGTAATGGAGTTTGAAGCCTAAGTCAAGATTCTGTCACTTATATCAAGGTGGTTAGTTCTTAGATGGTGGAGGAAACCAGAGTGTCTGGAGATAACCACCAAACCTTCAGTAAGTGAACTGACAAGCTTTCTCACACCAGGATCTGTCCCAAATGGGATCCAAACCTAGGTACTGAGAGTTACTGTGATTTGTAAGTGTACACTTTTGACAACTCAGACATTTGTAAAAAAGTCCTTAAGAGTAAATGTAAAGATGGAGGCAAAATAGTTGATGCAGGTAGAAGTGTTGTAATAATTTTACAACATTTATTTTCTAAATCAAATTAATGAAATAAAATTTAAATGAGGAGATATTTAACTATCTTTATGAAAGTACACTTTTCTCATATTCCTAGCATGTCCTTCAGGGTCCAAAGTACAAGTTTTTTGGTTTAGGGGCATTATAGATATGATTGCTGTTAAGATATTAGGTTAAAGTTTGATGGACCAGATGAGCAAGTGAGCTACACAGGTATTCTAACAGCTATTGTTAAGTCATGATCATAGCATATGTGTTTGCAACCTGCAGTTCAAGTGTAGAATGTCTGTCAGTTTTCAATCTCGAAGAGGCCCTTTTCGACATTGAATCAAAAATAACAATTTTATTCCCTACCCTGGACCAAAGTACCGGAGAAGAAGCTTTTCTTTGGCAAATTTTGATCTGAAAAATCGACTGTGTAAATTACATAGGTTTTTACAGTACATTTCTTGATTGAACATTGTCTATTTTATATCTGTTTTAGGGATCCAGAATGGGAGCAGAAGCAGTCTTGGCCCTTATGGATGCTTCTCCAGATACACCAGCATGTGTTGTCTCCCTTGATGGAAATCAGACAGTCCGTGTACCACTCATGCAGTGTGTTGCTCGTGTAAGTTATCTTTTTATCTCTCTCTCTCTCTCTCTCTATTTCTCTCTATCTGAGATTTATTTCTTATTCGTTAAACTTACTAGTATTTATATTGGGTATTTGTCATGACATTGCTAGAAGAGAATGTAGCCACTTATTATGCAGTATGTTGCTTTGTGTAAGTTAAATATCACTATCACTTGCTCTCTCTCTCTCTCTCTCTCTCTCTCTCTCTCTCTCTCTCTCTCTCTCTCTCTCATTGATCATAAACTTATCTTAATTGGGTATTTGTCATGAGAATGTAACAAGGAGTGGAGTGGAATGGACTTTTGCGACCGAATGTACAAATTTTCACTTTTATCAAGGTGGTCAGCTCAGGGCTGCTGATGAAAACCAGAGTGCCCAGAGAAAACCACACATTTACGGGAAGCAAACTAACAAACTTTCTCACACTAGGATCTGCCCTGAGTGGGATTTTAACCAAGGCAGAGAGGCCCTGTGTATATTAAATGTAGATTTAGATCTATTATAGCTATTATATAATAATTGTATATATGATGCAACAACAAGATGAGGGGAACCTGTCAAGTCTTGAAATTCTATCCAGTACATACCTACAATCATTTTCTTTATTTTTCAAATCAAAAAAAAAAAACTGGTTTCAATCTGCAAAAATAATTGCATAAAAAAATAATGCACCATCAGAATCCATCATTCATGAAAAAAATTGTGTCAAAAAAGCAAGAATGGGACTGATCTGTAGAAAACACTGCTAGAACTGGGGTTACCCACAAGCTTTGATATACGTATCTGCAGTATTAACTACCTGTTATATTCATGATTTACAGACAAAAGCTGTACAGAATGCTATGGATAAAAGAAACTTTGAAGAAGCTGTCCGTCTGAGAGGAAAGTATGTATAGTAATGTTATTATTTTTGTTTATTAAATTAGTCTATTATTGTGGCATATTAATTAGATTGAGGGTCGACACTAACACCGGTCCATTAGACCGTGACCAGTAAAAATTTGGAAGGACCAGTAAAACATCATCAGTGGGTGGTCCAATAGACCAATAGTAAATAAGTGCCAACCTGAAAAGTTTTAAGATGTTCAGGCATTATCATATTACTGAATATTAACATGTTAGATATTGACTGTCCTTATGTTGTAAATCGTACCCTAGGAAGCTCCAGAAAGGCTTCTAAGACATTCTTTATTTACATATGTTCTTGGGGGATGGATTTAATGTGCGACCTGCCAAAAACAAAGGCAAAAGGTCCTGAGCCTTCCATTACAAAACATAATTTTGAACTCCATCTAGAGGTAGATGCAAGTTTACTTTAAGTGAGTCATTATGACAGCCCTCCCCGCTTGCTAATACTGTAGATCACTTTTATTTCATGAGAGATTTATTTTCGCGTAAATTCGCGACTCATATTATTTGAGAATTTAATTATCACGCAAAAATTTCCAGCACACTGATATTTCTATGTTGACATACATATGTTGTATTCAATAAGATTCCAAACGCGAATTCAAATATTCGCGAATAAGGCGAAGATGGTCTTGATGCGAAATTTTCTACTGGCGAAAAAAGGTGATGTACAGTAGTGATTTTATTTTTTTATTTGTTTTTAGGAGTTTTCAGAACAATTTAGAAACCTACAGGAAGCTGAGTAAAATCCGTCCTCCTAAAGAAGTTTGTGACATATCTGGCGAAGACTGTAAGGTAAGCCAATGATGGTTTAAATTACATTACCAATACATGAATACACAGAAAAATGGTACATGTACATGTTCTATATGTCATTGTGAATTTGAACATAAGTGCTAGGGGGATGTGGTTGTGGTAGTTTGTATGTGTGTGAAATCAAGATATCGAAAAAAGTGATTTTTGCACTGCGCTAGAATAAAAATAAATATAGGAATGCAAGTAATGGGGACCAAAATAGTGTCATTATATATGTTTGTTTTGACTAATGGTTTAGAATATTGTATAGGGGTGGGGGTGGGTTCAGATTAGGGTATTGTTGAATGAGCTAGGTGAATGGTTTTGGTGGGACTGTGAGTAATATTTTTTGTGAAACTCTTCATCTTTTCTGACAAGTGGGATAGTTGAATTTCAGAACATTAAGTAGTTCATAATTTGCCCTGAAACAGAATAAAGTTCAAATTTGTTAAAACAAATATGTCACAGAATAATGGTCATTTCAGGGCTGTGGATCTGGGGTCTGTTGAAGTAGGGGAAATTATCATTTTCAAGCAAATTTTGGGAAAAATCTAATGGTAATACATAGTAAAAATGTAATAGGTTACAATTTCCACTTCATTTCACTTCTATAATTGGGAAAATTCTCAAAATTATTTGGGAAAAATATAGATTTTGAACTTTTGGAATGGTGCTCATGTTTGGGCCCAAAACTAAGCATATCAACAGTCCTGCATTTGCAGCATTGGGTATTTGGGAGTTTGGCCCATTTTCTGCCCCAAAGTAAGCAGATTGGCACTCTGCATTTTGAGTAATGGGTAGCCTTTTCAGAACTTGGTACTTTTTTCAGCCCCAAACTAAACAGGTTAACTGACCTGCATTTTCAGTACTGGGTACTTGAGTATTTAGCCCATTTTTGGCTCCAAACTAAATATATCAACAGCCCTGCAACTGCAGTACTGTATATGTTTGAATCGGACCCATTTTCAGTCCCAAACAAAGCAGATGGAAAGCTCTGCATTTGCATTACTGGGTATGTGGAAATTGGGGCCCATTTACATCCCCTAAACTTAGCATATTGACAACCCTGTTGCAGTACTAGGTATTTGAGAATTGGACACATTTTCATACCAAACAAAGCAGATGGAAAGCCCTGCATTTTCAGTACTGGTTATTTGGTTATTTGGAGTGCTAGACATAGTTAGTATTACTGTATAATGCTTATATTTCACTGTGGTTTTATTTTCGCTATATTCACGGTCAAGTGTATTCCCGCGAAAATTAAACCACCGTGAATAGACACTAGTGTTACCACCCCATTAATCTTCCTAGAGTCATTTTCCTTTAATCAGATAAGACACGAAAATATGACACCACGAAAACACTAGTCATCGTCAAACTGCGGAAAATTTGACACCGTGAAAATAAAGCAATATACAGTATGCATTTTACTCATTAGGTATTTTTCATAGAATTTTTCTGGATCTACATGTATTTATGTTTTATATATAAGCTTTTAGGTTTTGCTGAATGTGGTTAACCAGTATATCACATGATATATACATGTACATGTATATATTATCAATAGAATCTATCACTACTTGTGGTACTAGATAAGAGAAATGTCAACCTAAGTTTTAATGTATGTAGTTCATAATGAGGCTTTCCTGAGTGTTAGACCAAATATAACATCTTTGCAATGTTGCAAGCATGTCATATAGATGTAAATTCAATTTTCCCAACTTTGGAAAAAGTACAAATTTTACCAAATGTAAAAGGCAGACAGAAGGTAGTAAGTTCAAACCTGCCTTAAAGGCTACTTCTATATAAGGACTACCTGCTTTTAAAAGCCAGTTAATTTTTATCCCAATTGCTCTTTATTCAGGTTATTTGAACCTCTATATAAGGACCACCTACCCGTAAAGGTCATTTTTACTTGTTTCCATGGGTGGCCTTTATAGACAGGTTTGACTGTAATCTAAAAATTTAACAAAATCCCTGGTATCATTTGGTGTGCTGGTTAGCTTTATTTATTATGCATTTTACTGATAGGAGCTTCTAGAGCTGAATAAAAAGTATATTGTAGATTAGAAGAATTATTTTTAATAATGCATTACTATTTTATTATGTACATGTACATTTGAATATGTTTGAAAAACACTATTTTGCAGCATTACTTTGAGATTTTGACAGATTTAGGAGAAAAGAATGAAAAATTAGAATGGTGACCACTTTTATTACCCACCTTTCAAATAAAAAGGGTTATATTAAATTCAAACTTTTGCCCTTCGAACATCTGTCCTTCCTTCTGTCCTACTATCCTTCTATATGTCCAGATACTTCTTGTCGGGAGTAATTCTTCAAAAACTATGAAGCACTATTTTACAAAACTTGATGCAAAACATCAACATCAATAGGAGATGGGCATATGAACCGAAGTTGGTTTGCTTATTGTCCTCAGAGTTATGGCCCTTAAATACATAAGTGCAAATCACAAAAAATACATTTATGAAACTGAAATTTAAACAAAAATCCCCCCCCCCCCCAAAAAAAAAATAAAATAAAAAAAATATCAAAAAGGTTTAACTCGAAAGACAAAAAACCCCAAAAACCACTGATTTATTTCCTAAAAGAAAGCAAAAGTTTTTTATGTATCAGTGTCAGGGAACATTGGAAAATTGACAGAGGTATAATAAAAGATGTACTTTTCTTTTCACAGACAGTCAAAGAGGTAAAAATATTTTTGTTGCAGTGTCTTGCTTAACCAGGGTCAATTTTGCTAGAACTTTATGGTTGTTATTTAACATGATATGACTTGATCCGACATGATGTACGATGTCATCTCACCAATATTTTCCAACCAAATTGAGTTCATCTTTGTACATGTGATACCCCTTAACGCTTGTGTAGAATGTTTGTTTTCTGTGAATCTGAAATACTGAAAAACCTGGAATTATCACCACCACTGTTTGTTTATTCAAATTTTGTTAGTATTGAGTGGTTTGGGGATAAATAGAGATTGACTTCAGGGGTTCAAATTTATATTCTGTCATGGAAAGTTTAGGACCTTTTCCCCTTCATTTTTTGCAGGTCTTGCATAAGTTTAAAAGTCAAATGTCAGAATTGAAAGATTCATGTGCAATTATGTTATCAATAGAAAAAGAGATTATCCTGTTAAAAAACAGCAGTTTCATCAGAATTTTGCAGTTTTAATATAAAGGGTCCCAATGTAAATTCAACAGGTCCTAGACCTTGGACCCAGGGAACTTTAAAGCCCTTGACTTACAAAGAAGAATTTAGAAGAAATGGTTGGTTGGTTGAATGTTGCTTAACGTCGCATCAGCAATTTTTCAGCTATTCGCGACGAGAACTATTTAATTAATCTCTATGGATTAATCTATGAACAATTTTGTGTATGCATGTGAAGTGCGAGTGTGTTGTATGGTCTGCCTTGTACTAGCGCGCACTCAGGGCGACTTTAACATGCTAGCTCACAGAGTCAGTACGCCGCAGACAAGCGTACCACTCCCCCAGTCCATTATACTGATCCAGGTAAATCAGTAAAGGCCAACGGCAAGGAAAATTCACTTTCCCACATGTGGTCCGAGCGGGACTCGAACTCACAGCGGTGAGAGACCCTGGATTTGAAGACTGACGTCTTATCCATTAGGCCACCGCGCCCTCAATTTAGAAGAAATGGGTTTTGGGACTTCAAATTACTGTAGTGATAAAGGAAGTGTCAAAGTTATCTAGGAGCATAATAATGAAGGTTTTAATGTAGTACAATTTGACATTTTCCTTTTAAAATCAAATTTTTCCAGGAAAATGCAAAAACTGGTAAAAATTTTCGACAAAAATGAAAACAAATAGATCTGCACAAACATTAACTGCAGGTACTGACTGGTATCACATCATACACAGGTGAATTTCTTTTTCAATTTCGTGCTAGCTTAAGTCTGTTCACCTAGAATCAGTTTCAACTTTTTCGCCCAATGTTTTAGAAAATATCTCACCATTTTGCCTTTTTAAACACCATTTCATGCCAGCTTGAGTCTGTGAATCCGAAAATGGTTTTGCTAGATTTGAATATATTGTTTGTCATGAATTGGTCAATATTTTTCAAAGTATCTCACCACCATGCCTTTTTAAACACAATTTCATGCTAGCTTGAGTCTGTTAACTTAGAAACAGTTTTGCTAGATTTTAATATATTGTTTTTTCATAAATTGGTCAATGATTTTTTTAAAATAATTTGCGGTTTTGCTTTTTTTAACACCTCTGCAGAATAAAAAATTCATGCTTGTGATTAATTTCTTTTTACAAAACTTTTTAACAATCTTTGTCCAACATTTTAGAAAATATCTCACTATATGACTTATTTAAATATGCTTAACAAATTAGAATTTCAAGATTCTTGATGCATTCCAGTGTTCAAAATAAGAGCCACTCTGACTAATTTTTTGAAGGATTGGTTAATTTTCATTAGTGAGACTCCTATTACATACGACAATAGAAATTTTTGAAATTATCAGGACAAGAAGATAAAACTGGCTCATAGTCGATATTTCGGCTTTACATCCTTTATCAAGACATTAGATAATTATACCCCCCGATTAAAAAGTGGGGGGTATATAGTGATAGGTGTGTCCGTCCGTGTGTCCGTCCATCCTTCCGTTACACCTTAGGGTACCTATCTCTTATCCGCAACTCCTCCTAAACCCTTCAATGGGTTTTCATGAAACTTTCACACAATCTTTGTGATATAATGTAGATGTGCACCTCCTATTTAAAAATTTGATCCGATGGATTTTTGTGAGGGGGGGGGGTATTTTTTGTGAGCTTGTGGCTCACAGTTTTTCTAGTTTAAATTGTATTTCATCTTACAATTTAAATTATCTAGTGTCTTGATAAAGGCTGTAAAGCCGAAATATCGACTAGAGCCGGTTTTATATTATCGTTTTTAAGAAGGATTTTTACCCCAGGGAATAACGTTAAGAAAGTTATATATATCAGGACAAGAACTGGTTGAAAATTTTGACTTATGAAGGCTGACTCACTCATTTTTATTGTGGTGTATTATAAGATAACATCCAGTTGCAGCTTGTACTTGTTCAAATTTTGTACTGTGCTGTACACAATGTAGAAAATTTAGATCTTAAAGTTGTATCCCTGCATGAGTATCGGCAACCAATATTTAATTTTTAGTTCACTTTTGCAAATTATAGAATAGCTTATGTCATGCCCACCCAAGTGGCAGTGATATAGAAAGCTAGTGTCTGAAAAGCTATAAAAGATAGGAGTTGGTGAAAAGTTGTTGAGATATACAGTTGACTGTATGTCTATCTTCTAGTTTGGCTTGTAGCATTGTATTGTGTATTGAATGTACACAGGGGGTGTGTAGACAAATAAGGCGGTTGAGATGAGATACCATTTAGACACTTATTCGTTAGCTTAGTGTTAAACTTTTGACAAATGGCTTCTTTATAGATGTCAACGTTCATTGTGAAAAACTTAGTAAGTGTTTACAATGCAAAAAAAGCTTAAATGTCAAACCCTGAAGATTTAAACTTGAGAGACTGAAAAATGTCAAATTTTTACCTCACCTTCAACTCAGAAGAGCTTATGTCATACCCTGGCATAAAATTGCATTTTGGGTAGTGTGACAGATTTGTGGTTTATCATAAGTGCACTACAGATAGCCATATTTTACCTGACAGTTTTGCACCTTGTTGCAAGTGCATTATGGGTAGCAATATTTTCGCTGACAGTTTTGCACTTTATTTTAAGGGCATTATGAGTAGCAATATTTTTGCTGACAGTTTTGCACTTTATCTTAAGTGCATTATGGATAGCAATATTTTTGCTGACAGTTTTGCACTTTATCTTGAGGGCATTATGACTAGCAATATTTTTGCTGACAATTATGCACTTTATCTTAAGGGCATAATGGGAAGCAATATTTTTGCTGACAGTTTTGCACTTTATCTTAAGGGCATTATGACTAGCAATATTTTTGCTGACAATTATGCACTTATCTTAAGGGCATTATGGGTAGCAATATTTTTGCTGACAGTTTTGCACTTTATCTTAAGGGCATTATGGGTAGCAATATTTTTGCTGACAATTATGCACTTTATCTTAAGGGCATTATGGGTAGCAATATTTTTGCTGACAGTTTTGCACTTTATCTTATAGGCATTATGGGAAAAAAATCTTTTCCGACAGTTTTCCACAAGTGCTATATTTAGGTCCTGAATTAAACTACCGTAATATACATGTATTGTTGGACAATTTTTTAGACCTCATTCAGGTGAAACTAGGGTTCTGTCTATCTCTGGTGGTAAATCATTATATAGTTCATAAACTAACAAATTTATTATATAAAATAATCATCCTTTATAAGGTTTTACTGTTTATGTTAGAGGTTTGAGCCTGGACTGAATTGATGGATTCCCAGCCACGCCCACAATGTTCTGACAAAGGCCCGTCAAATCTGAATGACACACAATAAGAATGAAAACTCGCACTGAATCGTGCAATTTTAATGATGTAACTGACATAAGAACGTCCTTAGTTGCCTTGAAGCTGCTTTGGTACCGCGATGGCGGCCAGTGTCGGACCATTGTGGGCGTGGTCGGCAGTACATCAATTATAATGTTTTCAATACTAAATTTTAACCACATCTACTAGTATGTAATTTGGTATATATTATATGGTTGTGCTTTTATAGAAATAATATAAAACTAAATATTATAATTTAAACTCTTAGTATACTCTGGACTAGTTTGACAATCATTTCTTAACTACCGGTAAGATTTTTCCTTAACTTAAACACCACTGCGGTAGCTCAGTTGGTAGAGTGCTCGCTCCGTAAGTGGAAGGTCGTGGTTTCGATCCCCGGCCGGGTCTGACCCAAGATTTGAAAGTGGGTAGTGACTGTTCTTTCGCCAAGCACTTGGCATTACGAAATGAAAGTCACGGTTCTTTTGGATGGGAACTTAAAATAAATGAGGTCCCGTGTCACGGTGGGCTTGGCACGCTAAAGAACCCTGCTGTATAATGCCATAAGCGCAATTCACAGGCAAAATTTCTGCACCTTCGCCCATAGCTGATGACTTCTCGATATAAGTGAAATATTCTTGACTGGGACGTTAAACACCATGACTCAACTCAACTCAACTCCTTAACTTAAACATGTTACCTGTAAATAGGGCAAATTTGAAATCTTAATAATTTTGCTAATTTTAAAGATATTCAGGAATTTAGGTGGTCATTTTGAAGATAACTTTCAGGTTGTTGTAATATTAATATTTAATTTTGTTAAGAATGTTTGTTCTTGGTTTAAAAAAAGTGACAAAACTTGCTAAATTTAAGATAAGGAAAATTTTAGTTTAGAAATGATTGTGAAACAGTGATCAGGAAGTTAAGTTAAGGTTGAAGCCTTTACCAATTGACGTATCACCAACCATGCCTTTTATGTTTTGACACTGGCCACCATTACAGTATCAAAGCAGTATCATTGCAACTAATGACATACTAATGTCAGTGATGTCATTAAATGGCACAATTCAGACCGAGATCACATTCTTTTGTGCCAAATTTAAGCATGCCGGGCCTTTGTCGGAACATTGTGGGCGTGGCTGGCGATCTGTCAATTAGACTATAGGTTCACCATGCTCCTTATCCTAGTTTCAGTGATGTGAAGTGTTTGAGAGAGCTATTCTCCCCGTTAGATGGGAGGTAAGTCCATCTCTTGTTAAACCTGAACATATCTGATGGTAATGATCCATTTGTTAGCTGGATGGACTAGAACAATGTGAAAAATTTAATGTCCTGTTCAAGGTCATACAATGCAATCTATCAAAGACTTTAACCCTCCTTCTGCCAAATTAATTTTCAACGCAACATTAGCAGCGCCAAATTGAAGTTCACAATGCGAAATGATATGACGTCAGCACCAGAATATGACGCCAGACGGGCTTGTAGTCATATGACATGACATCATTAGTTAATTGTAAATTATAATCTCAATAGTCAACATTTTACATTTTTGTTTACTTTTCAAAAGAATTCGAGTATCTCTTAGTATTTAACCAAGAGTTGTCAATTCCATTGAAAGGACATATGTGTCCGTATGGCAGGCTGTAGGTAGAGTACACATATGTCCGTTTGGCAGCAAGAGGGTTAATTGATATTTCTTGCAAGTTTGTCGTACCTTACACAGGTTAAAATAAAGTTAGGGATTGTAAAATATATGATGCATTATTTTTGTTTTGTTATAATTTGTTTAATGAATTTCAGTTACTGTAGTTTTTCCAATCTTTTTAATAACCGGTACTGTAGAAATATAATAGTTTTTAATATCCTAGATTACTCACATGTGGTACTAGTACATGTATTATCAAAATAAACAATATTTTGACATGCTTGATTTTGCATTTTTATATGTTTTGTTTTGTTTTCATTTGTAAAATTTTTTGGCATGTGTGGCATGAAGTATTTTGTGTTTTATTATTTTTTACTGATTCAGGCTTATTATTTCTTGATAATGATGACAAGTCAGTGATTTGTTTAGAGCATGTTGATTGGTCAATCATTCAATGTTGCCATGCCAACCGAAGTAAATATTTTGTTTGTAGCATGGTGATTGGTTAATCATTCAATGTTGCTATGCCAACTGAAGAAAATATTTTTAGCATTTTGATTGGTAGAAAATATTTTTTAGCATTTTGATTGGTTAATGATCATTCAGTCAAGTCAACACTTTTTACGCATGAAAATTATTTCACCATTCACTTTCAGATGAATACTGCATACAAAACCACTCAATTAAAATAGCAACACAAATTCTAGGGGTAGAATTAAAATGGAATAGTCATGCCATAAGATTTTATTATAGCCAGTTTTGGAACAACATAAGTAGACTTTACAAAAAAGCACTATACATTAAAATTTTATGCTTTAAATTATTATCTTAGCAATTGAAATTTTTGAAAAAATTAAAATCACACACACACACACACACACACACACACACACACACACACACAGAATGCATCAAACAGCATAACAATGTGGAGGGGGTCATCCTTGTTAAACTAAGTTTAACTCCAATATAAATCAATTAAGAAGTGTAGTGACTTGGATAAAATTTATTTATTTATTTATTTATTTATTTATTTATTTATTTATTTACTTATTTATTTATTTATTTATTTATCTATTTATTTATTTATTCAAATTTTGAATTATTTTTCCTCAGTCAATTCTTTTTTTATTATTTTTTTTTCTCATTCAGATTTAAACAAATTTATATACTTATTTATTAACTTAATTGATTGAATTTATTGGTTTAATTACAGACGGGTAGAAAGCTAGCAGTTATGAATATAGGAGCACCTGCTTGTGGAGCCAATGCAGCTGTGAGGTCATTTGTCAGATTGGCGCTGACACAGGGTTACCAAGTACTCGGTATCCATGACACATTTGATGGTCTTATTTATGGTGAAGTAAGTACTTCTTATATTGTTGTTCCCTTTGCTTTTGGACCCTTCCATTCAATGAATGGGTCCATAATCCCAAAGATGTGGATCATGCCATTGTAAATTAAGGTGAAACTATGTATGATTGTGATACAAATTCATAAGTGTTCATCTAGTGTATATATAAGTACAGTAAAACCTTGATTCATTACCACACTTTGTTTAGTCAAATTTTGGAATTATAAAAGGGTTTGGCAATACTCCGGGGTGGCTTTTGAAGAAAAACATAACAAATGGATTTCGGGACTTCAAGATGCTGCGGCAACAAGAGAAATGGCAAAGTTATCAAGGTGCATTGTAACAGGGCTTTACTGTACATAACATAACTTAAAACACATCATAAATGTGTATCGGTAGTTAACAGTTTTCAGAAGTTCATATGTTTAACCCACATAGTTATTTCATCATGATAAAAAGTCTCCAGAACATAATACCAGCAGCATTACTCTTCTGATAATATGACTCTATCATGTTTATATTGCCTTCCTTTTCTTCTACTCCTTTTTACTTATCTATATCTTTCTTTCTTTCTCTTTCAGTGTTCATTCCAAAAGGGGCCATGGGACCATTGATCCCTTATTTTGCCAAATTACCCCACTATTAAAGTCTTAGTGGGACATATTTAACATTATATGAATGCAAAATATGACGTTTTAGAGGAAAGTTTTTGAAAATGATCCCCTCTGAAAAATCTTAGAATGAACACTGGTCTTTCTTAATTTGTGCTCTTGATCTCTTCCTCTCTCTCAGAATCTCTGATACATATTGAATATCTGGATATTTATGCATTTACAGCAAACTAATGTTGTGGAACCGGTAAGATTGTAGATTATATTATAACTGTATAGCTTAGCATCCTGCTTATAAATACCAAATTATTTACCTTTTTATTGTATTATCTTCCTTTGTAATATCTATGGTTGAATTTGATACGTTAACTTTGGTTACTCAAGTAGCAAACCTGATTCTGATGGTTGAATGTCAGGGTTCGTATTTGGCACTGGCATACTGGCAAAATGCCAGTGGTTTTCACAAAGTCCTAGTTGAAAATCTACTGAAATGCAAAAAAAGCAAGTGCCTTTTTTCCATGAAAAAAAGTGTCTCATTATCAAAAAATAATTGTTTTAACTTCAAATTCCAAAGCATCCTGGCTGATGTCAACAAGTATATATATATATATTTTATATTTATATTAACTATAGAAAACATTTTTAGTGTGAAAAAAATAAAATTGCCAATTGAAAACTAAGAATGCCAGTAGAAAAAGTTTGTACTGGCATTGAATGTAATTTGTTAATTTGGGGTATTCAGGTTGCAAACTGAAACTGTACAGAATGTCAACTTTAGTTTCATAAATAAAATCAGAATCAGAAATAATTTTGATTTTTTTTTGATCTCTTAAAATTTTTATATTTTAGATAGAAATTTTTTTTGAGAATACAATGTACATGTACTTTCACATATTTGCACTTACTTACATTGCTAATGTCACAGCTTTTCCTTACATTTTGATATTTAAATAATAATCTTGATAGAGGCATTATTTTAGTTTTAACAATTCACCAAACTTCTTGAGCACAGGATGAACAAACAAATATAAAATTCAACTGGAAATGTTCTCATCTGGAATCTTCTTTAACATATTGGTTTTCCAATCATTGGGAATGTGGAAATAAGACAAGATGGATATTTTGAATCCTGGGAAAAATTGTGAAAAAATATGAGTTTTATTTGTGTGACTAGAAATCCTTGTTAAATTCATCCTTATCCTTTATTATTAAAATGTTGTATTCAGTTTGTGACTTTAGTAACTTGAGCAACCTTTGGTAACAGATTGAATTCATCCTTTACCTTTTAATAGTAAAAAAGGTTGCATTGAGTTTATAACTAGAGTAGCCTTTTGTTAACAAATTGAATTCAAGCTTTGGGGAAGGGGGGGGGGGTCTGGTAATAAAAAGGTTGCAATCAGTTTGTTACTAAAGTAACTTGAGCAGCCTTTGATAACAAATTGAGTTCTTCCTTTGGGTATCTAGTTAGTAAAATCATTGATTTTAGTTTGTTACTTGAGCAGCCCTTGGTAACAAATTGAATTCATCCTTTGACTTTAAACTCCAGTTTACAATCTATTCAATAAATTTTGGTTAGCAACAAAACTAGCATTTCTAAAGCAATTTACTCTTTATTATGAGTAAGCTTCTTCATTACTATCAAGACCTTATTTTTTCTATAAGCCTAAATATTTAATTAGCACCATCTTGGCTGTAGTTAAATAGGAGGATAACTTTAAAATGCCTTATCACTGCATTTTTAAAACTGCGTAATCGCTAATTATTATGATCTTGTAGACATTCAGCACTGTAATATAATTGAACTGTTAGGCCACTACAGCAGCTCATTTGGTAAAGTGCTCACTGACTGGATCTGACATAGACCTGAAAAAGGTAGTCACTGCTCTTTCCCTAAGCATTTAGAAATGAAAGACATGGGGTCCTACAGAAGCGAACTTAACAACCTATGCCCGAGTCACAGTAGGTGTGGAATGCTAAAGAACCCTCCTTGCACATTGCACTGAGCACTTTGCAAAGGTAGAAATTTCTTCCACTTTAACTGGGACATAAAACACCATTCAATCAATTAAACTATTGCCAATTATCCCTGTCTGTCAGAAAACATTCCAATTTTATAATTAAAAAAAAATTACCGTAGTGACATAAATTTTTTCAGAGTCATAAATAAACTGAGTCAAGTGCTGCTGATTTGCTAAAATTTCCTTATACAATAGCAATACATGTAGTTTGAACCCCGACCAGGTCTGACCCAAGACTTGAATGTGGGGAGTGACTGTTCTTGCGCCAATCACTCTGCATTATGAAATGAAAGTCACGGTTCTTTTGGATGGGAACTTAAAATAAACGAGGTCCCATGTAACGATAGGCTTGGCACGATAAAGACCCCTGCTGTATAATGCCATCAGCCCAATGCACAGGTAAAATTTCTACACCTTCGTCTTTAGCTGGCAATGTCTTGATATACATAAAATATTCTTGACTGGGATGTTAAACACCATTTCTCAACTCATCTCTTAAACACAATAGTAATGCATGTAGTAATCTAATATTGAATCAGATTTTCATATCACATAGTTACATAATATTATAGAACTATTTGACAAAAATGTGCTGTCATGAAGTTGAAGGAAAGTTTGGACTGTGAACAAAGGAAAGATTGTAAAAATGGAACTTTTTTGCTGAAACTTTAAATAACTTATACTTAACAAACAACTAAGAAATATTTTATGCTATTATAATCTATTTTGTTTACTAGAATGATTTTTTACATTGTTTTTACTTTAAATTTTAATATTGTCACAAATTAATTGTTGTTTTGTAGTCTGGATATTTTCAAGTCTTGCAGAATTTTCTTTGTGGATTTCTTTTTTCTTTTCTTTTTTTTTTTTTTAATTAAAAGTCTTGTCATTTTAGTTTGCTTGTGAAAAGTTTAAAGGAAAGTGTAGTAATGTTGTTTACATTCCAATCTAGCTTTTTTCACTTGTACCCAGTTAGTAAATTCTAAAGATAGTAGGGAAAACTGGAGTACCATGAGAAAACCATAGACCAACAACAAGCTAACTAACAAATTTCTTACACTATGACACAGAAGGAAAAGAACCTAGACAGTGAAAGGATCTTTTATTCATACTCTAACACAGAATTAAGGAACATAGCTCCTAGTACAGCCTTGGTTCAAATCCTTTTTATTCAGATGTTATTATGAGAAAGCTAGTCTTTTCACTTTGCAGAATCAGTAGTTTTCTAAGGTCACTTCAGATTTCTCTATGATCCTAGAAATGACCATCTTAATTATAATAGAATATAATGTGCTGCTGTGTCAGATGATTCAGGCCTTACTTTGACAATCTTGCAATTTAGTAGTCTTGAACTACCAGATTTTATGCCTGTATACATTCACTATTCGTGGAAGTCCTTGGAACAACCTTGAAATCCTTTAAACTATATAGCAAAACCTGTTATAGCAATCACCTCTATGTATGGACCATCTGTCTATACAATAAAACTGCAATAGTAGCAAACTTTCTTACAGTAAAACTTGGTATAGTGACCACCTCTATGTAAAGTCCACCTTTCCATACAGTATAACATGTGGTCACCTCTATAATAAGAACACCTGTCTATATAGAAAAGACTGCTATAGTAACCACCTCTATATAAAGTCCACCTATATAGTATAACATGTGGTCACCTCTATAATAAGAACACCTGTCTATATAGAAAAGCCTGCTATAGTAACCACCTCTATATAAAGTCCACCTCTCTATACAGTAATACCTGCTATATCAACCACCTGTCTATACTGTAAAACCTACAATAGTGACCACCTCTAGATAATTTGGCAAAAATACTAGTACATAAATTGGTATATAGCAGTTCATTGCATCATGGACTCGGTATTGAGAGCAATTTGTGGAAAAATAGTTTTTAGTAAAATGCATTGCAGACTTTATGTGATATGTAGTTAGGTTTAGTGTACAGCTGAACCTTTTTAATTTAGCACCATCCAGACTAGGACTTGGACGTAGGCTTGCCATGCTACGATATATATTGCATATTTCAACACACTGTTCATAATGAATCATATTGACCACCAGAGGTCAGGAAACGGTCATATTTGCCGGACATTTTTTGTTTTTGGACATTTTCAATTTTACAACAGGAATATTAAATGGACAAACTACCGCTAGTCTGTCTGTCGGTCTTTTAAACTCTACCTGACTTCATTAAGTGTATTGTCCTTACCACGTGTTTACCTGTCAACAACAGTAAGATCTAATAATCAGGTGATTGTTTATTAATCAGTAAATACCTGTGGACTTAAGTAGTCGCGTGTCCTACTGTCTATTTCTTTTGTTTCCCAGTCCGAATCATAATAACTTTCTTTAAACATGGTTTGTGTAATAATAAGTGCATGGTTGCACGACCGCCCTGTGCATACAATGACCTTTTTTTTTTTTTTTTTTTTTTTGCCAAGACCAAAGGCCCTGTTGACTACATATTAACGATACATCACATTAACCCACATGTTCACAAAGAATCACATTAACCACATGTTGACAAAGAATCACATTAACCACATGTTCACAAAGAATCACATTAACCACATGTTCACAAAGAATCACATTAACCACATGTTCACAAAGAATCACATTAACCACATGTTCACAAAGAATCACATTAACCACATATTCACGAGGAATCATATTACCAGTAACCACATTTCTCAAAGTTGTTGTTGCCTGTCACATTTTCATGGCTTCTATAAAAGTCGAACCAAATGCCAGATATTTTGATACTTATGCACTATATGTTGTGACTCTAACTATCAATGATAGTTAATTATTAATGCTGGTATATCACCCTTCTCCTAAAAGTAGATTGGTTTTGACATGTTTTTGGTTTTCTTAAATTTGGTTATGGTTTTTAATGTAGAAACTTTTCTGTAAATTCCAATATACAGGTTTCTATTCATGGCAATAGGAATTGACCACTGGATATATAGTCCGTCAGCGACAGAGTGTTTATAAACATGGAAAAGTCTATATAATGTAGATAGCCTAAAAATGGGCTATATAAAGGTTGAGTTGACAAATGAAGGTGTGAATATATAATATACATGTACATATAGGATAACATGGTATTAATAACTACCGGTACTGGCATATAAAAAACTCGCCCAAGTTTATAAACACTGCCACAATATCGCTAACGGACTATAGAATGTTTTTCTTATTTTTATTCAATCTGTGGTGATTAGATTACATATCTTGGTGACTGCATGTTAAAAATGGGGTTTACCACTATACTTCGTAATGTTTCCTACTGTAAACCAACTTTTATTTGTGTGTGATAAACTTTTGTGTGTTTCACCAAGACAAAGATAATGTTGAGAGTTAATTGATGCAGACTTGTTGCCAAAAATGATAATACTATTATGATATTCGGCTATAATACATAATGCAAAAGTAGTTTTTGTAAGAGAATCATGAAAGTTGATAGCAGCTTACAAAAGTTGGTTTATAGTAATGTTTGTGCTGTACTGTAATTTTCATTTGATATAGGGTTGTAAATTTGATTGTTTTCTCATAAAAACAAAAACAAACATACCAATCTATGTCCAAATCACAATCCCAAAAGCAAAGTGAAAACTTTCAAACTGAAAATTTCACCACGGAAGTGAGGCCAGGTGCTCTAGAACAGTAAGGACATCCTAAGACACCATATCAGGAATTAATAGTGTTAATTTTTTCAATAATAATAGATCTACACAGACCCAAGATCATGTTTTTTCTGTTTGTGTCACAGCATTTGTAACAGTATATTTTGGAAAATTTTCAAATTCATGAAATATGCAATTCATTCTTAATTTTTCCTGTTTTGGTGTTCAATAAAATCTTGATTCTTCACTACTACTGTATTTTAGTCAAATATTTGAATTATAAAGAGGTTTAGCTATGAATCAAGAGTCATCTCAAGAAAAAATATACCAGTAGAAAATATTGATTTTTGGACTTGAAAATAGTGTGGTGATTATGGAGATGACTAATAGAATCTATCACAACTTGCGGTGCCAGATAGGGAAATCTCAACCAGAGTTCTAATATATTTGGTCCAGAACGAGGCTTGCCGAGTTCTGGACCAAATATATTAGGACGAGGGTTGAGATTTCCGTGTCTGGCACTACAAGTAGTGATTGATTCTATTTCTTGCATCAAAAAGTACAATTTTTCAATTTAAAATCAATTTCAACCTTCGATACACCTCTGATTTTGCTGATAAAATTTTGCGGGAAAAACGGTGTGTAGGCTATCTTGCACAGGGGGGTACAAGATGGAGATATCTTGCACCGCTCTTTTTATGGATTTTTCTATCTGGGTGCAAGAAAAGGTTATCTAGGGTCATTAAAACAAGGTTTAAGCTTACAACTTGATTAAGAATTGTACATTTGCTATTTTTCATATCGTATCTGATATATCAGTCATGCTTATTGCTGTCTTTTTTCATATTAAGCCTTTCTTTTACTTTCTGTCATTTAATATCTTTATCATGTATTTAAGCTTTTTACTTTTTGTCAATCCATATGTATTGTGTATTTTAAAGGGGGAAATTTTGGGGTGGGTAAAATTTAAGCTTATTTCTTGCTAAAACATTACCGCGAAAAATTTTATCTACGTGAAAATGTCTACCATACAGGTTAATATATCATAATATATAGAATATACACCCATTTATATTGATTATGCAAAAATTACACCCATGCAAAATAACAAATTTAAGAAATTGCGGCATTTTAAGTGATCCCTAGAAATAATCCCTTTACATTATGTTACTTTTGAAGTTTATCAAAAGAAAAATTATACCTCAACTAAAATTTTAGTTTTGACGAAAAAAAGCTTATAAATAATGGAATCATGCCGTTTTGAACATTGAATTATGTGATACAAAGTATTCGAAAATTTTATAATGCAAAATAAGACTAACACATATTGAGACCACTAATCTGCTGATTTTAAGGCTTAATCCAATTGTCTTCTAGAGGCAACTGTGGCCTAAAGGATAAGATATCAGTCTACAAATCCAGGGTCTCTTACCGCTGTGAGTTCGAGTTCAGCTCAAAGCACTTGTGGGAAAGTGAATTTTCCTTGCCATTGGCCTTTACTGGTTCACCTGGTATCAGTATAATGTGACTGAGGGAGTGGTAGGCTTGTCTGCGGTGTACTGACTTGGTGAGCTATCACCTTAAAGTCGCCCTGAATGTGTGCTGGTACAATGCAAACCATAAAATCCATTTGCACTTCACATGCATACACAAACTTGTTCATAGATTAATTTATAGAGATTAATAAAGTAGTTCTCGCGAATATCTGAAAAAATACTGATGCGATGTTAAAACAACATTTAACAACAACTACAATTGTCTTGTATGGTCCAAACCATCCCACCTCTAAGTCTATTTGACGTCACAGACTTTGATAGCCAAGTGGTCTAAAGCACATGCTTATGTATCACAGTGCATCTCACTGTCAAAGTTCAAACCTACTAGGACCTATCTGAGTGTGAGAAAATGGGGTTCGCTTCTGTACCACGTGATACCTTCTAACGTGTCTGTGAAACGCTTGTTTCCAATGGACATGGAATCACACAATATGACGCTTTCCTGTAAAAACGACGTTATTCCGGGAATTTGTAACATTGACGTTTTCCAAAATGTTCCGCACAAACATTAAGAGGTATTGATCACGTGGTACGGCGGCGAACCCCATTTGTCAGTTTGTTTGTCAAAGGTCAATGGTTTTCTCCAGTTATTCTGGTTTCCTTCATCTTTTCAGAGCAGACCACCTACCTTGATATAAATAAAATAATCTTGACTGGGGCATAAAAGACCATTACTCCACTCTATCCCACCCTGTGTAATGTAGAACTTTTTTAAATTTGAGATGAGGTTTTGGATATGAATTAAAGAGTGGTCAATATTGTGTCTGGTTACCTCAGTTATCTCTCTTAATCCAAAACTGACCACTTTGATAAAAGTGAAAGAATCTTGACTGGGGCCTAAAAAAGACTGATTTATTCCACTCTATTTAACGTAAAACCTATTTACATTTAGGACAGGGATGTGGTTATAAATCAAAGAGTCGCTAATATTGTTCCAGTGGTAGGTTGTCTTTAATATGAGGGAAATTTATTCTTGGGTTTAAAAATTCATTAATTTTGAGCTGATAAAGCTCAGGCTCCATTTCTCAGCTAAGGTTTTCCTTTACTTAAATCTGTCAAATTTGAAATCTGAATAATTTGGTTAATTTTCAAGGTATAAATGAATTTAAGGTGTCATTTTGAAGATCATTTTGAGCTGATTCAGTCGAAATTTTTTAATTTTAGTTAGATAGAAGATTGTCAAAATTTGCCAGTTTTAAGTTAAGGAAAATTTTAGTGAAGAAATTATTGTGAAACTGGACCAGGGTGTACATATTTAGAATTAGAAGTGTTGTTCATTTCAGTATGAGAGATATTTTTCTTTGGTTTAAAATTATTTATTTTGAGCTGTTTAAGCTCTGGTGTTAATTTTAAGAGGTTGTCTGTAAAATTAGAATTGTGGTAGGTTGTGTTCAACATGAGGGGTATTTTTTCTTTTGTTTAAGAATTAGTTATTTTTGAGCTAATAAAGCTCAAGCCCTGGTTTCACAATCATTACTTACTTAATATTTTAAATACTTAAATGAAACAAATTTTGTTAATTTTTTTAACTACTTTTAAATAATTTTGGACAAAACTAAAAACAGGGGCAAGTTGTTCCTAGCTTGATTAATTTAATCAGTTTTGTCAAAATTTGAATCTTGCATTTTTTTCATATATATTGTGAAATTAAAGTTGAAAATTTTAAAAAATGGATAGAATTTCACAAATTAAAAGCAAATTGCAATGAAAATATAAATTTAATAATGATATGTTGATTTTTATTGATATTTTTAATTTTTGTTAATCATTGATTAAACTAATCAAACTTTGAGCAACTGGGCCCTGATGTGTTAAGCTGGAAGGTGATCTTCAGAATGACACTTTACTTTCCTGATATTAAAAATTAACAAAATTATAAATATTTGAAATTTTGTCAGATTTAAGTTAAGAAAAATCTTATCTAAGTAATGATTGTGAAACTGGAACCATGGTGTACATATTTAGAGGTTACCTGTAAAATTAGAAGTTACCTGTAATAAACTTCCTGTAAACATATTAATTTTAGCCGTGTACTAATTTTGGCAATTTTTTGTGATGAAACATCAGCTCTACCAAATTTAAATCAGTTGTCAAATTAAATATGATAATATTGCACAAGGTGATGTAAGAAATTTACGCTAATTCAACTCTGTGTGAATATATTCAAATTATAATATACGCTAAAATTCATACACACTACTGTAGGAACCACTGTGACTGTGACAGTGAAATTCTCTTCATATCCATAGAAAATCAAATAAATTTGAATAAAGTTTGATATTTTTCACTTACTTGTACCTAGTCGTAATAGGAAATCTGTATGCCATCCGCGATTAGCCCACAATATATCTGCATAGGGTAAAACGTTGGTGCTATGGGGATTTAACATGTTGAAAAACCATGCAAATGGCGGATTCTGTGGCGCATATGACGTAAAACATCACCAAGAACATCACTTCAGGTGTAAACATCGTCATTTTCGCATGTGTAAAATCCCCATACCGGCAACATTTTCCTTTCTACAGACATACTTTATGACAATCACGGATGCGCATACAGATTTCCTATTACGACTAGGTACAAGTAAGTGAAAAATATCAAACTTTATTCAAATTTATTTGATTTTCTATGGATATGAAGAGAATTTCACTGTCACAGTCACAGTGGTTCCTACAGTAATATGAATACATATACAGTATTCAAACATTACTTAATGAATTTATCCTGGACTGGAGACAAACTGTAGAATAAGGGTTCATAGGTAGAAATGACTATAACAAAACAAAGATATTTGTTTTAACCCAGAAGCCAGCATAGTATAGCATGGTCCATTCCACCAATAGTCAAATTTACCGCAGGTGACTAGGGGTTAGAATGTTCATTTAGATTTATTAGTCCCTTGCCTTTCTAGCTGTCCATCTTCTGTCCATCCCACTGTGTGTGGTATATCACCCACAGTCTGTCTGTCTTGTCTATTGTATACTGTAAACGGGGAAATTTTCGCATTGATATATTAACCTGCATGGTAGACATTTTCGTGTGGGTAAAATTTTTGCATTAATTTCTTTAACACAAAATAAGCAAAAATTTTACCCACACGAAAATGTCTACCATGCAGGTTAATATATCATAGTATATAGAATATACACCCCTATATATATATATATATATACTAGTATATATGTGTGTGTGTGTGTGTGTGTGTGTTTGTGTGTGTCAAGTGAAAATTACACCCACATGAAATGCCAGATTTCAGAAATCATGAAATTTTCACTCCACAAAAATAATTACTGTAGTTAATTCTGTCTGTCTGTACATCTGTCTATCTGTCCATCTGTCTTTCCAAATGGCTGTGCTATATAATGTTCTATATTGTCTATTCTACAGTTAATTTTGTCTGTCTATCTGTCTATTTGTCCATCTGTCTATGCTATATCACCCACTGTCTTTCAGTGGCAGCTACAGGGATAGGGGTTATAAATTGGTCTCTTTCAGACAATTTTTAGTTTCATGTTTAGCAAGTTAGTTATTATGCATCAAATGGTGGTGGATAACTTGTATTTCTGTTTTATCTAATATTATTAACTTGCTTGGAAATTTTACACATTCATAATTTTAGTGACAAAGTAATTAAATTTCATACTAGCAGCATTTTGCAAAATTACAAATTTATGAGAGATTAAATCCCCTTGTAATTAATTTGTTGTGTTTGTGGATATGTTTACATATGTGATGTTTTGTTTTAATGAAGTTTTATGCTGTGTGTTTAATAATTGATGGGAACCACTGCAATAGCTCAGTTGGTAGAATGCTTGCTCCGTAAGTGGGAGGTCGTGGGTTGGAACCCCGACAAGGTTATGACTGTTCTTTCGCCAAGCACATGAAAGTCACAGTTCTTTCGGATGGGAACTTAAAATAAACGAGGTCCTATGTCACAATGGGCTTGGCACAATAAAGAACCCTGTTGTATAATGCCATCAGCACAATGCACAGGCAAAATTTCTGCACCTTCGCTTATAGCTGGCAACGTCTCGATATAAGTGAAATATTCTTGACTGGAACGTTAAACACTTTTACTCAACTTAACTCATAATTGATGAAGGAGGTGGGGCACCGTGGCTGAGAAATCCAAAGCACACACTTACAGATCTCAGTGTCTCTCATCACATAGTTTTACTAGGTTCAAATCCCACTCAAATAGACCCTAGTGTGTTTAAGTTTGTCAATTTGCTTGCCAAAGATTATTATTTTATGCAATTTTTGTTTGTCAAATTTTGGTGTAAAAAAGGGGTTCTCAATAAATTGAGGGAAAAAAGCAGAAAAGAGAATGGATTTTGGGACTTCAAAATTGGGGCAATAAAGAAGTTGGCAAAGGTAAAGAGGATGTTATAACGAGGCTTTTCTGTAAACTCCTTTCAAAATGCTTATATCTCACTTTATTCTCAGATATGATGGGTCATTAAACATTGTCTTTTGTTTATTTATTTTGATTTATTAGTATTTAAGTCACTAAAAGTTTTTAGCTCACCTGTATCAACGTCTGACAAGATGGAGGTGTAACATCCAGTTTTTCTTAGCTCACCTGGCCAAATTTTTCCTAGCTCACCTGGCCAAATTTTTCTTAGCTCACCTGGCCAAACGTCTTTATAATGTGATTGCTTGTCTGTATTAATAATAGTTTTTCTCAATAAATAGGTCAAACCAATGAGTTGGATGGAAGTTAGAGGATGGTCTGGTAAAGGAGGCTGTCTACTGGGAACTAAAAAGTGAGTATAAGAAAATTTTTACACTGATGTACTTTGGACTTTTATTTTGACTGTAGGTTAGAGGATGTTCTGGTAAACTTACGTTAAATCATGTTAAAGAATTAGTGTAGCCAATCAAGTTCTCCAGCATACCACATGATCAACAGCCCTTAATTTTTGTGCAGAATGTTTAGGAAAATGTGTACATCAGTAATTACGGAATAACATCAATTTTATGGGGAAAAAACTGAAGGGATGCCATCTCCTCATTAGAGTTTGCAATAAGTTTGCAATAATTGTTCCACAGAAACATTAAGTGTGCACTTGCGAAACTCATTTTGATAACTTGATTACCTTGGACTTTTATTTTGGCTGGAGGTTAATGAATTGTCCGATTTGCATATAGAAGTCTATTTACTGGGAACTTAAAAAGACTATAGGCAGTATTGGAGATGGAAGGGGGTACTTGTCTAAAAAAGATTGTTCTGGTTGACTTTTAAAAAAAGTTTTGGTTAATGTGAAAAAAGAATAGGGGAAAAATAAGACTCATTGTTTCATGTTGTTTCTTCATTTGTTACAGAATCACAGCAGATAAATATGGCTTAGATAAAATAGCAGAAAAGTTAAAACACTATGATATCAGTGGTTTAGTAATTATTGGTGGATTTGAGGTAAGATTAAATTAAGCTGTATGCAATAAAGAAGTTTAAATTGTCATATACTCACTATTGATATATGTATTTTATTCCCAGCCTTTTGAAGAAGGGTGGGGGGGGGGGGGTATTAAAGTTGAATTTCTGTACTTCCGTCTATTCCTCTGTCCATCCAACCAGGCACTTCTTGTCTGGAGTAAATCTCCAAAACTGTGAAAAACTTTTAAGGAAATTTGGTGCAAAGCAGCACCATCTAAGAAGATGCACATATCATTAACCTGAGATTGATTGCTCATTTTTCTGGGAGTTAAGTCACTTGGAACATAAATGCAAAACTCGAAAAAGTATCCACTGGTGGGGATCCTAATGTACTGACTTTGCTTTTTGGATATGTGAGATTTCTAACATTATTATTATATTTCTTGAGCTGTTGTCTAGTCAGATAGCTAACTCACATTACACCTCTGTTTCAGAACATTTGAATTGCATTTTAATGACAAAATTTCCTAAGGCATCAGAAAAAGTCTCGGCCCATTTTCATTTCAGTTTTTTAGACATTGTTGACGTCTGCTAGTCTCTATAATGTTGGATTTCTTTTTATCTTATCATTTTTGAATCAATTCAGTTAATTACTAGTTTGAATCTAGTTGAACAATCAGGGATATTCAAATTATGAAATATAAAGGATATAAGAAAAAATTCATGAATTAACTTTAGTATTCAAATGTTTTACTGTAATTTTCAGGCATACCATAGTGCGTTACAGCTAGCAGAAGCCAGGGAACAGTTTGACGCTTTCTGTATACCCATAGTAGTCATACCATGTACCATAAGTAACAATGTACCGGGTACAGACTTCAGTTTAGGTGCTGATACTGCATTAAACGAAATTACTGATGTAAGTTGTATGTTATATTGTAAATATGGTTAATTTTGCTGATCATTAATTTGCTGATTCAGTTCGGAAACATTGTAGAAGGTCAGTTGGTAGAGTGCTCGCTCCGTAAGTTAGAGGTTGTAGGGTCTGGCCAAACTTGGCAAGATTTGAAAATGGGTAGTGACTATTCTTTTGCCAAGCACTTGGCATTACCAAATGAAAATTGGTAGAGTGCTTACTCCGTAAATGGTAGGTTGTGGGTTCGAAACCCCACCGGGTCTGACCCAAGCTTTTAAAGTGGGTAGTGACTGTTCTTTCGCCAAGCACTTTGAATTATGAAATGAAAGTCGCAGTTCTTTGGAATGGAAATTTAAAATAAACAAGGTCACTTGTCACACTAAGCATGGCATAATAAAGAACTATGCTTTATAATGCCATCAGCACAATGCACAGGCGAAATTTCTGCATCTTCGCCTGTACCTGGCTACGTCTCGATATAAGTTAAATATTCCTGACTGGGACGTTAAACACCATAATACTCAACTCAAATCATTTCCATATCAGGATTTTCCATGTGTACTAGATTAGATTTTACAATCATTGCTGATATTAAATATGTTTTCTTTATTATTTTGATTCAGATTTCAAGCCCAAAAACAAAGTTACTGGTCAAAGATTTAATAGTCTAAGTCCAAAGACACTGGTCCAGGACCAAAGTTTTTAAGTACTTGAGTACTAAATCGCAAAGAAAAGAAAAAAACGCCAAGAAAACAAAACAAGTAACCTGTTAGCTATTTTGACTTTTTTGACATCCCTTTTAAAATTTTTGTATCTTTATTGTTTTATTTTAGATTTGTGACAGAATTAAGCAGTCTGCTACAGGAACAAAACGTAGGATTTTTGTCGTGGAGACAATGGGTGGTTACTGTGGTTACCTAGCAACCATGAGTGGTTTAGCTGGAGGTGCTGACGCTGCTTATATTTATGAAGAAGACTTTAGTGTTACACAGTTAAGAGTAAGTGCTTCATTACTGTAAATTGAAAATTTTCAGCTCAGTTAGTTTATGTGAATAGCTGCATTTCAAGTTATTCACATAATTTTATTTCAATGTTGTTGTATGACAAGCAGTGCAAATGCAATTTTAGTAGAATTAAAGATTTACAAAAGTTTTGTGTCCTCGTCTTGTAACTTGCAAAATTTACACAAAAATAAAACAACAGTGGAAATTTTTAGATTTACAATAGCTTAATTTCTGACCTTCTAACCAGTTGCCCCATAAAACAAGTGATATAGTTATACTGCATTAGATTACAGTACTGTAAATGTACTTATTTTCGTGCAATCAAATTTTTGCGCAAATGCTGTGTTGTCACTAATTCGCGCAATCTTAAATTAGCGCACTCAGCTCACGGGAAGTGCCCAAATCAATTTCTACATGTACAGGTAAGCCTATATTTATAAACACATTTATTCGCGGTAATCATAAATTAGCGGAATTTGTCTAGCGCCAAAACCGCTAAAATAAGACTACCGCTAAATAAAGTACATTTACAGTATCTCAATATGGCTGCCACTTCACTTACTGCCACAATATTTTGAATTTTGAAAGTCTTTTTCTTGTATGTTTTTCTTAATAAGTTGCTATCACTTTATCACCAGATCCCTTTATAATGGCAAAAAACTGCTGAATTTTTAGCACATGAAAATGCTTAACAGAGATGATACTATATCAAATCATTTGTACAGTGCAAATCATAAACACTAAGCTAACAAACTAAATCGACAGTTCATCTGGGCCCCCTTGTTAGTCTTTAATATCCTAAAAGCCTTTCAGCAATTGCTATATATCTCGGCAACTTTATGTTCATTAGCTATTCATATCAGCGATTTGGCAGCCAAGCTTCGATTCCTTTTCATTAGCTCGGTGTTAAATTTTAGACAGGTCTGTACTTTATACTAATGGATATTTCTGTGGTTTTTTTCTGTTTATAGGATGATGTATTCCATTTAAAAGACAAAATAATAAATCTTGGTGTACAGAGAGGATTAATCCTAAGGTAATTCTTAGTGTTTTTAAGTCGGCTCATTCATTATACCTTGTCAACCCACCAGTGTTAGTACAATTTCCTTTGGTCATGTCTGTCCATTTATCCAGCGTTAGCATCAATCAGTCATGCCTACTGGTATATACAGCGTCTGTTAATAAGTAAAAATATGACATTTTTTGCTCCTTTTTCTGCATCCTTTTCATTCCAGTCAGAATTAAAGCAAGAGTTTGCCTCAAGGCAGCTCCATTTTCTGCTAGTCTTGTACTTCTTCTTCACCCTCTTGGTCTCACTCTTTCTATGTGATTCCTAGCTCTGTAAATTTTCTTCACTTTGTTTGTTCATATTTGGTCTAGCTACTTTTTGCCTTTGATGTCAGTCAAAGAGCTCTTTAGCTTTATTTCACATGTGGTAGTTGTAGCTAAACAGGAGGTGTTTACCCTTCTGTAGCACCCTACCCTCTAGTGGAAGTCTGGCTATATGCCAGTTTTCAAAGTGTTTACATTGCTGTTGGGATTGTAATTTAAACATGGACCGGCATATTTGTGGTTGCTTTGGTAACATGGCTTAGCAAACTTTAATCTTCTACAAATAGAGTTGATTTACATGTAGTTGTGAAAATACATTGAAAAAATAGTAACTTAATAACTTGTTTTTATTATATTTTCAGAAATGAAAATGCCAATTCCAATTATTCCACAGAATTTATTCATAATTTATTTTCTGAAGAGGGAAAAGGTGTTTTTACATGTAGGTCTAATGTTCTGGGCCACATGCAACAAGGTGGAGTTCCCTCCCCTTTTGATCGTAACTACGGTACCAAAATGGCTGCCAAAGCTGTGGACTTCATTGTACATCAAGTTGAAGAGAACTTGAGACCAGATGGTGAGTTTTCTTTGGAAATTTAGAAAAAAGGTTGTGGAATTTCGTTGTTAGGGCTTTTATAAACATTGCTCTGAGGGAAAATTTTTGATTTCCTTTTAAACAAATTATTTGAAAACTCTGACTTATAATTAGTTTATGGGGCTATATACAAATCACCATGTCTGTCTGTCTGTCCATGTAAAATCATGTCCACTCCATAACTTTTTACTTTGGATGGATTTTGATCTAAGTTGACACAATTGTATATCAACACAAGACATTTGACCACATTTGGGTGTGCAGGTCATAGATCAAGACCTCAGTTGCGGGATGGAGAGTATTTGGCTCTGAAGAGAGACAGTTCTAGTTAGGTACTGTATATGCAAACACTCCTGAATCAGCTGCATTACTGAGACTTTTCATCCAAAATTTTTTGTTTGAAGGCCTTGACCTTTGACCTATAGGGTATAATTGGATAACTAATATTGTTTTGTATTATTTTAGGTACTGTATACGCAAAAAAGCCAGAATCTGCTGCATTACTCGGAATGATGAAACGACAGTTATTATTTAGTCCTTTAATAGAACTCAAGAAAATAACAAACTTCAGGTAATGTGTCACACACACACACACACACACACACACACACACACACACACACATTTTCTTTCATAAGCCATAAGTTAATCCATAATTTCTTTCATAAGTCTAAAGTTAATTTATGTATAATACCTCTTTGATGTAATCTCTCTCAATTTTTTATTATTATTAATATCATTATCATTATTATATTTATTTTCTATCATTATCATTATTATATTTTCTGGATGTAATATCTTCAAGAGTGAAGGTGATTTTTACTGAAAATAAACTTTAATATATAGATGTCTAATTTCAGAATGTATCATAAAAATTTACTTCAAAATCAAAAGTGACTTTAAAGTCAAACTGATTTTAAACAATTACTTTATAAGAAGAAACAATTGCAAGAAAAAAAAATTCGCGATTTTGACGGTGACTCTTCTATTGCAAATATATCTGCTCAGCAAAAATTTCTGATTTCTTTGGTTGATTTTCCCTACATTCGAAACTGTGTGGTATACTTACGGCCAAATAGTTTACAAGACCAAAATTCTGAAAGTTTCCCACTGTGAATGTATTTTCTTATACAGTATTTATAAACTGGCTAGAGAGATGCAACAAGCTATTTTTCCAATGCAAATAGATGTACCGTACTAGATATCAACATTCTACTTCAGATTTGTAGATTGCCACTCAATCCAGGTTTTTGTGAAATGTAAATTTCAAATTTCAAGTTTAATCTCCCCCTACTGTTGTTGAATGTTTTTATACCCTGTTTTCCCAATAAGGAATAATTTTATTTAAGAAAAACCAAAATCAAACTTTATGGTTAATTTTAATATTTAATGTACACTTACTATTTAATTTGCCGTATATATTTACATTTTCATACTGAAATTAAAATGCTATTTTTATTTCATAATTACACATTTGATATTTAAATTAAAAATAAAACTTAAGATTATTTTTTTTATAAAATGTTCTCTGACTATTTACAAATTTGTTTATATATTTACATTTTCATGCTGAAGTTAAAATACTATTTTTATTTCATATTTAAACATCTGATGTATAAATTGCTACTGTTAAATATTAACAAAGTTGTTATTTACTATTATATTAAATCATTTCATGCTTTGCATTTACATGTCATTTATACTTCATATTTACTAATCTGATGTAAATGTATATGCTAATGCTAAACAATCCAAGTCTAGTAAGGAAAAATCTATTATTGTTACTCATCTGCTGTATACAAAAGCTTAAATTAAATTTACAGCTTCATTTTTCATATTTTTTCATATTTACCCATGTACTGGATATAATATACATGTCATGATCTTGAGGCTTGGATATTAAGACATTGAATATTTACACATCTGCTGTACAAACATTTTTCCATGTTCTGCATTTACATGCCTATGTAAATTTACAACTTCATTTTTTATATTTTTTCATATTTACCTATGTACTGGATATAATATACATTTCATGATCTTGAGCCTATATATTCAGACATTGAATATTTACACATCTGCTAAACAAACATTTCTCCATGCTCTGCATTTACATGCCAATGTAAATTTACATCTTTGTATTTCATATTTACTGGATATAATATGCTGGTACATTTCATGATCTTGAGCCTTGTATATTCAGACATTGAATATTTACACATCTGCTGAACAATCATTTTTTCATGCTCTGCATTTACATGCCAATGTAAATTTACATCTTTGTATTTCATATTTACTGGATATAATATGCTGGTACATTTCATGATCTTGAGCCTTGTATATTCAGACATTGAATATTTACACATCTGCTGAACAATCATTTCTCCATGCTCTGCATTTACATGCCAATGTAGATTTATGATTTGTATTTCATATTTACTCATCTTGGGCCTTATATTCAGAAACTTTGAATATTTACATATCTGCTATACAAACATTTCTCCATGCTCTGCATTTACATGCCAATTTAGATTTACATTTTTTTATATTATATTTACATATCTTTGTATATTAGATTTGCATGACATTGTAGATGTAGATTTTATACTTGGTTTTTCATATTTTCTTTATATACAATGTAATAAAATTTGAGTCCTGGTAAATGTTATATATAATGTATAGTTGTTTAATTCTGAGGGGATAATATTTCTGGAACTGGAACTTATTGACTGGTATAAAATTTTGTGCTGCAGTAGACAATGTAAACAATTTTGTGTACAGATTATCTAAGTTTAATGAATACTACATGGAAATATTCATTTGGTATTTATTTTGGGCTACAAAGTAAATATAGCGAAATTAAATCCCTATTGAATAAAAGTAGCTATACAGTATATGTTCCAGACAGAGAATTTGTATTTAATTATTTACATTTCCTGGTTGTTGAAAGCTCTGTTAGCCAAAAAAAAGTTAATTATTTGGTCAGCCAAAAATTTGTATATTTTGTGTTTTAGGCAATATTTCTGAAATTTTTTATCAAATAAAAGCAATTGGAGTGAAATCTGTATTTTTATTTCAAATATTTTCAATTTTATTAACATTTTGACAGAGCTTCGAATAACCTTGCCCTGCGGTATAAAAATGTATAGGTTGGGCAATTTGTACTTCAAATTTACACATGTGCTGTATCTGTTTTTTCACATACCTCCCAGTGTAATTCTGTTAGATGCTAGAGGCTGACATATGTTGCTCTGAACCCATGTTTGACACAAGCTTCACATGATGATGTGACGTGGTACATAGTTTTTGATGGGCACTGAACCAGGCAAATGTCACAAATGACTTCTGATTGTGATGTCATTTATAATAAAGCATATAAGAATCCATTATGAGTATCCATGTAGAATAGGGAAAACTCATCCGAGGGTTTGAACATTTCAATCAGAGACGAGGCTTGCTGAGTCTCTGACCAGAAATGTTCAACTCCGAGGGTGAGATTTCCCTATCCTACATGGATAAACTCATAATGGATTGTTTTTCTCCCATTTAAATGACAGTATTTGGCTTCAAATTCAATTTACATAGACATCAATGCCATGATGGAAAACTTAACTTTGTTATTCAACATTCTACTTTAAAATAAAAATTACCATCAGAAAGAAAGTACCTGATTTTAGTTTACATAAAATGTATAAACTACAAAACAAAGTTATTCATTGTAAACATTTGAAATGCATTCAAAATTTCTAAATTTTGAAGACTTGGGTATCCATTTCCCACAAAATGATGTCATGTTCCCCACATGATGATGTCATGCAATTGTCTTTTGATTATGACGCCACCAGCGCTAATTTGCATGTGTGACCCAAAGAGGATAAAAATATCCACCATGAGTATCTTCAATGGAATATTTCTATATTACATGACCTGTCATGGGAGAAAAAAACATCTCTTTCTATGCATATCATATGTATTGTTAAGGCTAACAAGCAAATGCATTGAACTAGGATTACCCTGCCAGTAGGGACATTTTTGTGATCTGCAGTCATGTTTAAAGGGCCATAACTCTCAGGGAAATATGCAACCCAACTCACCTCAAGGATAAGTGCATCACCTATCTATGTTAATGATTTGTAACAAATTTTTTTAAATTAATGCTTCATAGTTTTGGAGAATTACTCTTGACAAAAAATGTCTGGACTGACATAAAGGCAGAAGTCAAATTTTATATCCTCCTTTTTCTTTGAAATTATATTTCACACTTAGTATGTGAAAAAATTAATCAATCACCATCTGTTGTGTGAAAAAACTGAACCTCTAGGTTTATTATTATTAAAGGTTTGTCTATATCACACTTACAACAAGAGGTGATAGATTCTCTTAGAGTTACCCACAACAGGAGACGATAGATTGTCTTAGAGTTGCCCACAACAGGAGACGATAGATTCTCTTAGAGTTGCCTGGATAACATATACAGATGGGTTATATATGTCATCTTGTGTCATCATTATACTTTTCTTTAATTGGTTGAAGCAGGTGAAAGTTTACATTTTGTATCATTGTAGATATAATATATATATATATATTTAATAATTGTAAAAATAGCTGTATTTGTTTACGCTCTGCTTGGGCTTGTACATCTGATATATATATTTACCTACTTAGTCTTATTTCTATCTGTATATATCAATTGTATCTACAGTGGAACCTGCTTAAACAGAACTCTTTGAGTAAAAGAACTGTCAAATATCAGTACTGAAAAACCTTGAGAAAAAGTACTGCTAAGTAAAAGTACTGAAAAAACTGTCTAAAGGACTTTAATTAATGCTATAAGTCAAACCATAGCTATTGCTGAATTTTATAAACAAAAACTGTCTAAATTGATCTAATTTTTAAGACAAACCATTCATGTTGTTTGGTAAATGACTTGTCTTCCCTGGTGGAAGTTCACTTGCCTAACCTGACTTGTCAGTTCCAAAGTTTTTACTTTGCTTCCGGATTGTGATTCGGACATGGATTTGCTTTTGGATTGTGATACGGACATGGATTAATATGTTTGTTTTTGAGTGTCATTGTGTAAATGAATCTAATTTTAGGAAAAAACTATATATTTGTTTGTTGAAGTAAGCCAAAAATCTGTCAAAATTGAATTTAAATTTAGGATGGACCATAAATAGTATTTGTTAAATGACTTGTTTAACTGAAAATGATTGAATTGAAACAAAATCTATGCTTTAGGCGTTTTCATTTTTGATAGGTTCCACTGTATTTCATATGATAAGCATGATACTTTTTGTGTATTACCATATACCTTATTATTTATATATTTACATTGTATCAACTATCAATCTCTGTGTTAATCATTTACAGTAAAACCTGCTATAGAGACCACTCATAACAAAAAAAACCCCACCGCCTAGTTATAAATTGAAATCATTGTTAAAGGCGTTTCTGCTTGTTTGCTCAAAATAACAGTTACCTATCAATAAATTGAACTCATTGTTTTAAGGTCTTATAAGTTAAACATAGCAACCACCTGTGTATATAAGCCATTGTTTTAAAATCTATTTGTGTGATAGTTCAAAGAAACACAATGAAAAAGTGTTACCCAAAACCTTGATTCATTGCCATCCCTTGTTCAGTCAAATTTTTTCGTGTCTTAAATTGAGGGATATTATGATGGAAAAAACATTGAAGAAATTAAGTTTGAGACTTTCAAATTACTGTGGCAATAAGGGAGGTGGGAAAACTTATAAGGGGCACTACAACAAGGTCTTATTTAATTTTTTTTACTTTAATAGGTGGTCTTTATATACAGGTTTAACTGTTTTTCTGGATTTTAGATATATGTTTACAAATGTCTGTATAGGATTTAGGAAGTATTCATCATAAACATTTCACTTATCTGGGCCTGAACCAGACTTTCTTCTAGGTACTCTGGTTTCCTCCACTTATCTTGAATTCTTAGTTTATATTCAATTCATTATCCATCTTTCTGGTCGGCTAAACATTTTTCAGAACATTTATATCAAGTCAGTCATTTTTGGGATGGTTGAGGCAACTGGAGAACTTGTACAATTTAACCATGTTCTTTTAGCTAGGAACAT
Organism: Anadara kagoshimensis; assembly: GCA_021292105.1. Classification (NCBI taxonomy): domain Eukaryota; kingdom Metazoa; phylum Mollusca; class Bivalvia; order Arcoida; family Arcidae; genus Anadara; species Anadara kagoshimensis. Next base: position 22,975,418 of record CM037863.1, on the reverse strand, counting down.
GTGGAATTTTTAATAAATAAATTCTCTCTAATTTTTATGAATTTCATTATTCTATTGATTTATTTTATTTTATTTGGTTGCTTTGTTGTTTTAAAATATCTTAATTTTGTTTAATATTTTATGTTTTTGAGAAATATTAACAATTTCAAATGTTCCTGCCATTCAATTTTGCTTCTTGTTACACAAGTATAAAAATTTGTTTTTAAAAATGTCTGCATCAATAAAAATCAGATTCCATGGTTACAGGTTTAAATGAATTAGATGTGAAGACTAGCTTACCAGATATGAGTGTGTTCCATATTGATTTGGCATGTTTGACATGAAAGTGTTCCCCACAGTTTAACATCTGAGAATAGAAGTCACTGTTCTTTAAGTCAAATGATCCAGTGTTTATTGAAGTCATTTCACACAGTTTCAAAGACTAGCTTGCAAGATATGAATGTGTTCCATGCAGTGACAAAGGAGAACACACAGGAAATGTTTGATTTGACATGGAAGTGTTCCCCACAATTTAACATCTGAGAACAGAAGTCACTGTTCTTTAAGTCAAATGATCTAGTGTTTATTTGAAGTCATTTCACAAAGTTTTTTAATTACACTCAATGTTCTTATACCTGCACATTGGAAAAATTCATGCTGGTTACATACACAACTTAAGGATCAGATTGTGAGAAAAGGCTAAAACTTTGAAGTTTTGAAATGACAAGAAAAACTTTGAATTTTAAAAATGTTGGGAACAACTTTGAATTTTAAAAATGTTGGAAACAACTTTGAAATTTTAAATGGCAGGAACATGTTTGTGTGTGGCATTTGTATAACTGTTTTTAATTATGCTTTTATTTTTTATTTAATCTTTTATTTTCTGAGTTTATAACATACTTGCCATATCTTACTGGGACGAGACAAGCCCCTCACCTTTGTGAACCTTAGCCCACATGGACCTTTCAATTTTAATCAATTCTTCATCAATTTTTGTAATTTGCCATGTATACAGCACAAATTATTTGCAGTGCCCAAAAATAGAAACTTTAACCAGGCATTATTTTCAAAATGTCCACGTTTTCTCAAATATGTCAAGAGGAATTAACAAAATACAGTAAACATATTAATTTTCGTAGTGTACTACCATAGTTTTTGCTTATTTCTCAGTTGTTGTTGTTGCAGGAAAATCAATATCAAGCGAAAATTAAATTATGCTTATTGTGTTAAAGTGCCTTTTTAAAATATTGTACCATTGATATTATCGAATGAAAACTTCATGTTAAGAAAAAGATTTGATTGAAAAAATAATAAATAAAAATGAAAATGAAAAAAAACCAAATGATTAATAGCATGCTAGTCTCCATTTTTGTTCATAGAACATTTCTTGGAATATATGAAATTGAACATTGGGGAAAATTATTGGGATTATTTTTTTTTTCAAAAAAAACTACATGTTCAGAACAACTTTCAAGTTTTCATAAAAAAAAAGTAAAAAAAAAAAAAATTGTCATGAGTGTCATGAGATTAGTGAGTTGCAGTATACTGGTCACCATTTTGTTGATAGACAAAAAAAATAAATAAAAAAATCAATCGGTATCTGTTTATGAATGAAAATATGGCAAGTATGTTATTTTGTGATTTTTATTTGCTTTTTGTTTATTTAATGTTTGGTTATCTCCCTTGTAGCAAACGGATCCCAATGGATCAATGGTATTTAAATCTGCGACCACTATTAAGGATTTTGGCTAAGCATAAAGAAGCAAAGTATCTTACGGAACATGTTGTCCGTGGATTTGACGAAGATGACGACAAATTATGAGTTTTGGTCAGAAACCAATTCACTTGTCTATACCTACCTATCTGTAAAACAAACAGTTCTTTGAAAATTTTACGTGCATGACTGGGGCTACAAGCATGGTGGCTACAAAGCATTATCATCGTCATTTTACATTTAACATTCCATCCATACAGACTATTGGTAGAATCCAAATACATCTCAACACAGTGTATCATGATTATTCTGAAGGGTGATTTGGTTGAACATATTTTGACATTTTATCACAGTTTTCATCGTGTGTAAAACTCTGTCACTTGCATGCTATTAGATTTTTTACAATGTGTTATCTTGAAATTCATTTATATTTGTGTGTTATTGGTAGATAGTTTGCTATACTGTATAAGAAGAAAATTAGCAGTTAGAAACTTTCGCTGTTTTGACTTTTTAAACTAATTCTCGGTAAGAAATTTTCACGGTTCCAACTTTTAGGAAATTGTATCAAGGGGCAAAAGAAATATTTGCTGAAAAGATATATTAGCTATTCAAATGTAACTGTCAAAATTGTCAATATTTTTTCCACGTGAATGTTTCTTCTTATACAGTATATGAAAATTGCGAATTATTGAATATATTGATATGATTTATTTATATTGAGATGTGACAAGACAAAAACGGGGCTTATGGATTTTCACCTTTTTCTGATGTAACTTGCAATTTTGAAAAAAAACAACAACCCAGTTTTAATTAAGTAGATTTCTTTTCAAATTTACTTAACAAACACTGAGAGGCAAAATTGTGTCCTATTCCCTATTTTTAAAGTACCCTTCTTTATAGTTTACTTACCAATAGTTGGCAGTTTCCTCTTTCACCATGAACGGACTGCTTTGTTAAAGAATCTTGACTTTGGCATAAAACACCATTACTGCACTTCTCTCCCTACTTCATACGTTTTTATGATTAAACTCATCTACCTATTTGATCTTATAATTATTCCACCCTTTAAATTACAGTTACAATTATGTATGTATGCATTTCCGAAGGTAAAATAGCTCAATTTCTTAATTTCTGATGGGAAAGTTATGGGCCTTGGCCACTTTCTAAGAAAATGTAAAAAGAACTCCATTATGATCTTGGTGCTTTTTTTGGTATTAAATACGTTAAAAATAAAATAATTCATCAGCCCTTTTTGCTTCTCACATCTCATTTTATGTACATACATATTTTCTTCTACTGCAATAGATTATAGAATACTGATAATTACAGTAGTAATAAAATTGTATTTGATTATTTTTTTAAACAGCCAAAGAATACCAAAAGATCAGTGGTGGCTAAAGTTAAGGCCCTTGTTACGAATTTTAGCAAAACACGGAGAATCAGCTTACCTTACTGAAGGTGTGTTAGCTGGTGTAGACGAAGTAGAAGATGAAGACAATGCTTGAAACTGTAATGGCTTCCCATCGTCATGGTGATATGTGAATGATAGATTAATTATCTGACAGAGATGCCGAAAATGAACAAATGGAGAGTTGAATTTCTTTCCGTCAACATAATTTTCCACCACCAGACAGTATTTTTAGTTTTATCCATTTTTATCAGAATTTGCATTTTTTTTATTTATTACCTTGTTAGATCTTTAATTGTTACGTCAGTGTTCATTCTAGAAGGGGGCATAGGGGCATTGATCCTTCATTTTGCCAATTGACTCCATTTTAAAGGCCTCATTGAGCCATATTTAATATAACATGAGTTCAAAATACTTCAGGCCCATGTTTCATGATCATCTTAACTAAGATTTTCCTTAAAATAAATTTAGCAAGTTTTGGCAATATTTTTGGACATTATAATTAACATATTTGGCAAGACTAAAAGCAAATGTTTATAACTCTGAAGTGATTTTTAAAATAACATCTTAATTTAGATATTTAACAAATTAACAAAATTATTTAGTTTTCAAATTTTGTTGATTTAAGTTAAGAAAAGTCTTGGTTAAGAAATGACTAAGAAACTGGGGTGTGTTATGTTGTTATAGATGAAAGTTTTTGAAAATGGCTCACTCTCAAATACTGTAAATCACTTTAATTTCGCGGCACTATTTTTTCGCGAATCCATAACAAAACCTATTTCGCGACATGAAATTTTCGCGATTTCCCCAAAGGTAACCCCTAATTAAATTTATTTGCTATATATTATGTCACTTCGATTTAACTGTATCAAAAATCACTTTAAATTCACGACACTTAATTTTTGCGAATTGTTACCGAGTCGCGAATATCGCGAAAATAAAGTGCTCGCGAAAATTAAGTGATTTACAGTATCCTAGATTGAACACTGTTACCTGCAACAAAAGATTATAGATAGTAGCTTGTAAAAATAGGTAATGTATACAAGAAGAATCAGCATTAGCATCACCCCTATGGAGTTTTGGAATGATCCAAAAGTCAAAGAATATAAATGTGCCATTGTAAATGTAAAGGTGAAAGAAGTAACTTCCCTGTACAGGTTTTTTTTTGTTTGTTTCACCATTTTGTTCAAGGATTAGACCTTTACACCTACTTTGTGATTTGTACAAGAGTGCTTGATTTCTTTTAAATGCTGTAAAATATTTTACATCCTCATCTCATTCAGAAGAAGAAACCTTTATACCCCTCTCTTGGAAAACTTTAAACTGAAGTACACTTTCTCTTTCCCTCTCTTTTAGAAAAAGGAAACTTTTAAAAATCCACCTCTTTTCTATATGAAAACCTTTAAATTAGGTGTAAAGTTTGAACCCTTGCACTAAGGATGAATTGTTCTAGGCCAATTATTTTATACCCAAGTATTTAATTTTTAAGTAATTTTGTTAGAGTATTTGTATGATATAGATATTTTATGTGTTTTATCTATTTAAATAAATTTTAAATCCTTGCTTTATGCCATGTAAAATCGTTATACATTTGTACATGTATATTGCATAATATATATAATTGTTAGTACTAAATTGTTACCAAGAGAGTTGTGTTCCAATTGTTTTTTACTGTTTGAATGTATGTGTGCTTAATTTTCGATAGCAGTAATGTATAATTTACCTGGGTGGCAGTGTGAAATTTACCTGTAATGTTACATTTACCCATGTGGCAATGTGATATTTACCTGTAATGTGACATTTACCTGAGTGGCAATGTGAAATTTACCTGTAATGTGATGTTTACCTGAGTGAGAATTTGAAATTTACCTGGGTGGCAATATGAAATTGGCCTGGATGGTAATGTGAATTTTGTCTGCATGTTAATTTGATTTTTTTTCTACAAAAATTTAACTTGGTTTCTCTACAAGATTTTCATTATTTATTCATTTTTTAAGATGTTGCTTGGTCAATAGGTCTTAAATATGAATTTGTATTCTATTTGTTAATATTGGAGCAGGGTTATATTAAAAATATAACTGACATACACGGGGAAGAAATGTAATGAAAAAATTGGGCCTGGCAAAGATGAACTTGGTTTCTCTACAAGATTTTCATTATTTATTTTCATTTTTTAATACTGCTTGGTCAATAGGTTTTAAAAATGTTTTATATTCAATTTGTTAATATTGGACCAGGGTTATATTAAAAAAATATTATAAGCCATACACAGAAATAAATTGTAATGGAAAAGGTTGAAAAAACCAGGGCCTGGCCAAGATAGATAACTAGCCAAGAGCTGCAAAATAACCCCAAAAATATTGGAGGAAGCAAAATTCTCTATTTTGATATGAATGAAAAATATTTATTGATTAATTGCATTGATTTTCATTTCTATATAGTTACCTTTTTTCAGAATATTTTATTCTTTATTTATTCTTTTATTATTTATTTTTTTACAGCGATAAATGCCAAAAGTTTGCATGCTTCACATGTAACCTTACTGTTTTTTTTTCACCTGAAAAAATTTTGGTTTTAAAGTGCTGTGTGATTATTAATTAAATTGGTCATACTTGCTATTAAAATGGTTAAGAACTTTGTTTAAATTGTATGCAGGTATCCAAAAATTTCAGTCCCAAAAACAAAAATTAGGATCTGCATTCAAAAGCATGTTTATTATTAAGTTTTGTTTGTTTCAAAGTTGCTTTCAACAATTAAAAGCAAGGTGTTGAATATATGTTTTTTGTTTATTGTTATATTATTATTATATTGGGAAGTTGCCTTGGATATATTTGACATCCCATAGTTCCATGTTCCTTTAACACAATTTTGAATACACACGTGGGGGTGTAGCTAACTAAACAGGAGGTTCTTACCATTTCGGAGCACCCGACCTCACTTCCCTGGTGGAAGTTCATGTGCCTATCCTAACTTGTCGGTTCAAAAAATTTTATTTTACTTCTAGATTGTGATTCGGACATGGATGAGTATGTTTGTTTTCGATTGCAATATAACATCATGTCACTCCTGCCATATATCATTTGCATCAACATTTCTCAGAATTAAGTAAAAAAGGATTTCTATTTGCCAAATTTTGAGAAGAAAAATTTCTGAAAAATACTTTTCATGAAACAAACCATAAAGCATTGTTTTTCATGACAATCTTCAGGTAAAAGAAGCAGTCATAATGCAAAATATTGAATTTGCAATGGAAGAAAACATTTTGAAAATAGCCAGATCCATGAACAAAACACAGAAAGAGACCAATGCACATATTCATATTATCATAAAACTTATTTGATCTTGTAAAATTCAAACACACATACCAATCCAGATTTTCATTAATTTAAGTTAAGTATTCATATTGAAACTGGATTCGTGTCTAAATCACAAACCAATCACAAACTCAATGGAAAAGCAAAAACTTTGAAAACTGGCAAATTAAGTTGAAAATATGACCACCTGGGAACTGACGTTCCGATGCTCAGGAAGGGTTAGTGCGTCGTGTCTAGCTGGCTTCATCCACAACAGTTTAATCAAAATTAAGAATGAAATTAACATGAGCTACGGGGCGTCAAATATATTTAGAATAATCTTGGGGTAGAGAAATCATAATTATCAACAATATTGAGATGATAGCCATACAACTGTTTGAGAACCTTGAGCCATACAACTGTTTGAGAACCTTGATAAGAAAAGGCTTGAAATATGCAGCAGTTTATTTTAAGCAGCTTGAATCATTTTATGAAGTTACTTTAGTGGAAACAAGATCTACTAGCATATTAACTGTGAAATAAATACACCATAAGCAGGAGAAGCAAGCGCATTGCTGCAAGAAATAGAAATTGGACAATAAGAATGGAAGCCATCAATGATCATGTTTGTCATAACATCAAATGTAGCCTTTCGTGGATGTCATAATTTAGATCTAAGTTCAAATATGAATATGTAAAGAATAAATCCAAACGCAAATACATTGGTGCAAGGAAAATGGAATTGGACAAAAAATGGAATCCATAACGTTTGTCATTACATCAAATGTAGTCTTTCGTGGGTGTCTTTATTAGATACAAGTCCAAATATGAAGTGCCAATTACAAGTAAAGTGTTATTATTAGTGAGTTGAGTTATGGAGTTTAACGCCGAAGTAAAGAACCAATACTTTGGCTAGAATTATGTCAATATCATATTTATCCTTTAAGTTTGCTTACCCTTACGGATCACCCAAACTCACTTCTCTGATTGATGTTCACATGTTTAACTTAATTTGCCGGTTTCAAAGTTTTAAATTTCTTTTAAGATTGTGATTTGGACATGGATTGTTATGTTGTTTTTATTTCGTCTTGTAAAAAGGTAACAAGGGTATATTTCGCATCCCATAAAATTATGTGTATATAATTCAAAACCTTTTTCTGAGGGAGGCCGTGGCGCAATAATAAGACGTTAGTCTATAAATCCAGGTCTCCCACCGCTGTGAGTTCGAGCCCCGCCCAGACCACATGTGATAAAGTGAATTTTCCTTGCCGTTGATCTTTACTGGTTCACCTGGTATCAGTGTAATGTGACGGGGCAGTGGTACGCTGTCTGCGGCGTACTGACTTTGTGAGCTAGCACGTAAAAGTCTCTGAGTGTGCGCTATTACAATGTAGACCATACTTAACACTCACATTTCACATGCATGTATACGAGTGAGGTATATATATATATATATATATACGTATTCTACATTAGGAAGAGTTTCGAAGATTTAAAATCTGGATTAGGGAGAGAAATGTAATGGGGCGAGAAATCTTGCCTCGTCCTAACATTTAGAGCTAATTTTCTCGAATAAAGTGAAATATGCAATTAAAAACAAGTGTACGGTTGTAATCTATAGATTGTAAGCTTTAAAGAAATATTTTTGTTTTTGAAATTGCTTTACGAATAAACTTACAAATCAATAGACAATGAAAAGTATGTTATATTCGAAGGCTATAAATTACCATCATTAGGGACATAGTCGGGAAAAGACGATTTTCTCAAGAAAAGTAATACTATATCTTGGAAATAATTTCCATAGATATTCAATATGTATTATTCTACAAATGAAATCTTGAAACCCTAAACTCTGTTCATTATTATAAAATATATTTGAATTAAAAATATTTTCATGTAGATATAGTCTTCTAACTGAACATATTGAATTTCATTCAAACATGATTGGATGCTATTTTACATTTAAACTATGAATAATCATTAGGAAACTGGGGAAACCAATATAAACATATATTCATGTGGTTTCGTTTTAGTATTGTCGATGAACGATGTGCATCATTGAATTGCATTGACATCATGATTGTATAAACTGATTGACAAAGTACAAATTATCTACACAACATAACGTGTTCGTTAATGGTTATAATGAACTCATTTAGTGAACCCAGACTTAGGTAATAACAAAACCAAAATGTGGACATAAATTATATAATAGTAATCGTCTTAAGCGTCGTATTCAAATACGATGTATTAAAGATTAGGATTATTCGTCCTTAAATGCATTAATATGATACAATATAATATTGATTCGTTGTCGGTTGTTTCATTTTGTAAATAATTTCATAAGATTTACTTGTTAACAGATGCAATATACTATCGCGACTGGTCTATTACTGCTTCCAAAACTACTTCAGAATTAACTGTCATTTTTCCTGTGTCATCAAGTAATGATTTTAGATTTGTTGGTTTTTAAAATTTGGTTCATAACTTGATGACTCAGGATAAAATGACAGTCGATTCTTTTATTTATAATATTTTTTTTTAAAATTCAATCTGAAATAAAATTCACGATTTCGGCCAAATAAATACGTTTATTATGCTTATCGAAATGTAAACGGAATACCTGGAACAGCCAATCCGTCGAACCTACAGACTTCACAATTTCAGAACCATCCAAGAAACAAAAAAGTGCATGATGAATTCAACGTTAAACATACTTTACTTAACATTATTCAAAACATTTGTTACATAATAAAGAAAATAAGTATCATAAAACAATATTTACAATAGACATACAATTCCTTCGTTGAACCCTGTTTTAAAAGTCTAGGTGAAATTTCAATCAACCACAATTTTAACACTGCGTAAGAATACTAATTTGGGGATTTCCCTTATCCGTTCTATTTTAGCTATCTGCACTTCGATATTTCGTATGATTGACAATTTTTATTTTTTATTTTTTTATTTTAATTTTTTTTTTATTTTTTTAATTTTTTTTTTATTTTATTTTATTTTTGATTTCTCGGCAATTGAATATTAAAAAAATTGAATAAAAACATACTGATAATGTATGGCCGATTTTTTATGCATTCTAAAAATTTGAATAAAGAATATCCAGATTCGTGTGATTTTTGGTAAACAACATCTGCACTTGGGAAAACCACATCTTGTAACTTTCTCCCCAATTTATGCAAAGCAGCAGATTTTTCAAGGCGGCACATTGCACGTTGCATTCGTGCTACAACGATCCAGGATATGAGTGATGCCGCGGGGTGTACAAACTATGTCGGGCCACCGCAATGAGGCATCTGCCAGGTCTTACTCTTGTGACTGTTCCACTTCTCAGAAATATGTTTGAGTTCTATTCTGTCAGCAACAACATCTGATATCAACGTCACAACTATTCCAACTTACAGCCGCAAGATTTTGGTTCCCTCTTCATCATCGAGTCTGTGTACTCCCGAGACAAATATAGACCCGCACCTTCAGATGTCAAACAGTCAAACACTCTGTCGTGTATTAAGTTATTAAGTTCTTTTTAGATCTAATGTTTAAACATTGTGAAATAAGATTTGTTTTCAATTATTGATGACCTATTTTTGTTTTTCTGGGTAGATCGATATGATTGGCGTGAAATCGAAAAGTAGGAGGGGTTTAATATGACTGATCGGCTGTTCCATGTAAAGGTAACGACCTCCGTTAATTTTTAGAAGCGTCAAACTTTCTTTTCATTCGACGAAAATAGCAATTAAGTTCATGAATGAAGAAAGAAAATATTGTAATCATAAGAATTGACTGTAATTTTTCCCTGGGTTCTTAAGTAATGACCAGATTTGCTGGTTTTAAAAAACGTGAGGCTTCCTATCATTCACAGTTATGACGTCATACGGCGAGTAACTGAAGTTATTGATGAATGAACCGAGTTTGCTAAACAGAATTCATTGTAGACGATCAATAAGCATTGTAAATATTTTAGTTTAACAATTATTTATTCACAAAATCAGATACATTATGTACATTGTATGTAGATATATGTAACGTGAAAAGGATTCGAGAACAAGACTGTCTTATTTAAACTATACTTAAATTACAATATACATGTATAAGATGCTCAGGAAAAGTATATATAACAATTACATGTCTATAAAAGCTAGACCGAGAGAGAGTGGAGTGGAGTAATGGTGTTTAACGTACCAGTCAAGAATATTTCACTTATATCGAAACGTCGCCAGCTATAGGAGAAGGAGCAAGAAATTCTGCCTGAGTGTTATGCTGATGGCATTATACAGCAGGGTTCTTTATCGTTCCACGACTACCGTGACAAGTTCCCATCCGAAAGAACCGTGACTTTCATTTCGTAATGCCGAGTGCTTGGCGAAAGAACACCCACTTTCAAGTTTTGGGTCAGACACGGTCGGGGCTCGAACCCACGGCATCCCACTTACGAAACGAGCAATCTACCAACTGAGCTACCGCAGTGGTTTTGAGAGAGAGAGAGAGAGAGTTACTGACTTAATCGTTTAGACAGCAGTATATAGCTCTGCATAGCATGAAAATGGGAAAGTTCTTTTATTTAAACTGTCACAATTGTTAAGAGAACATTGAATGGCAAAGAAAAAATAGTTTGCTGTTGTATATCATTATAAAGAAGACACCACATTTACAGAATGGGTTGTCATTAATATTTTTTTATAAGTAATCATTAAGTTACTGCATTCCAAGCGTACTCTAGTATGGTAAATTTGACCGAAACATGATCTGCATGAAAAATATTTTGGAACATTGGAACGTTTATCGAGATATTCAGTAAAATGTATATATTGATGCATTAATACGGATTTCAGTACGTATGTCCTATCCCGAAAAGTGCGTAAAAGAATTATAAGATGTTTACGGAGCCCGCGAAGAGACATTTAAAAAAAGTTGTTTGCGTTCCAACGCAGAGATATTAATTCGTTCCCACAAAATGCTATTTCATTCCGACGCAATAGATCTGCGTTTCCACGCAATGTTATTTCGATCCCTTGCATTGTTATTCTGTTCCCACACAACGATGATTCCTTCCCACGCAATGTTATTCCATTCCTACGCAATAGTATTGCGCTCCCATGAAATAGTATTGCACTCCAGAGCAATGTTATTTCGTTTCCACGCATTAGTATTTCGTTTCAACGCATTGTGTTTTTCGTTCCGATGCAATAGTATTTCGTTCCTACGAAATATTATTTCGTTCCCTAGCAGAATATTTGCCTTCAGACGTAATAGTATTTGATTCCCACAAAATATTATTTCATACCAACGCAATATTATTTCCATGCAATAGTATTTCGTTCCAACGCAATGTTCTTTCGTTCGCTCACCATAGTATTGCATTTCCACGCAACTGTATTCCGTTTCCTCGCAATAGTATTCCGTACCCACGCAATATCATTTCGTTCAGTTACGTTGATTGTTCGTAATAGGGAAAAGCTACTGAGACCGCAAAACAGACATTGAAATAAATACTTGTTTGCGGTCCGACCCAATAGTATTTCGTTCCCACGCAATGTTATTTCGTTTCCACAGAATAGTATTTCGTTTCCACGCAATTTCGTTCCCACACAATAATATTGCGTTCCCATGCAATAGTAGTTTGTTCCCACGCAATGTTATTCTGTTGCCACGCAATGTTATTCTGTTGCCACGCAATAGTTTTTCGTTCCTACGAAATGTTATTGCGTTCCTGCGCCATTATATTGCATCCCCACGTAATAGTTATTTCGTTCCAATGCGTTTTATTTTCGTAAAAAGGAAAAACTACTGAGCCCGCGAAAGGACATTGAGATAAATAGTTGTTTGCGTTCCAACGCAATGATATTTCGTTACCGCGATAGTATTTCGTTCCCACACATTGATATTTCGTTCCCACGCAATGATATTTCGTTCAAACATAATGATATTGCGTTCCAACGCAGTAGTATTGCATTCCAACGCAATGTTTTTTTTTCTTTCTTTCTCACGCAATAATATTTCGTTCCCACTCAATAGTATTACGTTACCACGCAATGTTATTTCGCTCTCACGCAATAGTTATTTCGTTCCATTGCGTTTATTTTTTCGCAATAAGGAAAAGCTAAAAATACTTTATAAATACTGTAATACAAAAATGAAGGAGTGAAGTGGAATAGAATAATGGTGTTTTTCGCTCAAGTTAGCAATTTTTTATTACATAAGAAAGATCGATTTAGTAATTAAACTATATTTTAATTTCGGAATGGTTTCAAAAATGTATAGCCTTTTTTTATTTAACCGTCCCTTAGAAAAAAGAAGTTCTGTTAAATCTGTTATCGGACTGTGCGTAAAAGAATTATAAGATGTTTACGGAGCCCGCGAAGAGACATTTAAAAAAAGTTGTTTGCGTTCCAACGCAGAGATATTAATTCGTTCCCACACAATGCTATTTCATTCCGACGCAATAGATCTGCGTTTCCACGCAATGTTATTTCGATCCCTTGCATTGTTATTCTGTTCCCACACAACGATGATTCCTTCCCACGCAATGTTATTCCATTCCTACGCAATAGTATTGCGCTCCCATGAAATAGTATTGCGCTCCAGAGCAATGTTATTTCGTTTCCACGCATTAGTATTTCGTTTCAACGCATTGTGTTTTTCGTTCCGATGCAATAGTATTTCGTTCCTACGAAATATTATTTCGTTCCCTAGCAGAATATTTGCCTTCAGACGTAATAGTATTTGATTCCCACAAAATGTTATTTCATACCAACGCAATATTATTTCCATGCAATAGTATTTCGTTCCAACGCAATGTTCTTTCGTTCGCTCACCATAGTATTGCATTTCCACGCAACTGTATTCCGTTTCCTCGCAATAGTATTCCGTACCCACGCAATATCATTTCGTTCAGTTACGTTGATTGTTCGTAATAGGGAAAAGCTACTGAGACCGCAAAACAGACATTGAAATAAATACTTGTTTGCGGTCCGACCCAATAGTATTTCGTTCCCACGCAATGTTATTTCGTTTCCACAGAATAGTATTTCGTTTCCACGCAATTTCGTTCCCACACAATAATATTGCGTTCCCATGCAATAGTAGTTTGTTCCCACGCAATGTTATTCTGTTGCCACGCAATGTTATTCTGTTGCCACGCAATAGTTTTTCGTTCCTACGAAATGTTATTGCGTTCCTGCGCCATTATATTGCATCCCCACGTAATAGTTATTTCGTTCCAATGCGTTTTATTTTCGTAAAAAGGAAAAACTACTGAGCCCGCGAAAGGACATTGAGATAAATAGTTGTTTGCGTTCCAACGCAATGATATTTCGTTACCGCGATAGTATTTCGTTCCCACACATTGATATTTCGTTCCCACGCATTGATATTTCGTTCCCACGCAATGATATTTCGTTCAAACATAATGATATTGCGTTCCAACGCAGTAGTATTGCATTCCAACGCAATGTTTTTTTTTTCTTTCTTTCTCACGCAATAATATTTCGTTCCCACTCAATAGTATTACGTTACCACGCAATGTTATTTCGCTCTCACGCAATAGTTATTTCGTTCCATTGCGTTTATTTTTTCGCAATAAGGAAAAGCTAAAAATACTTTATAAATACTGTAATACAAAAATGAAGGAGTGAAGTGGAATAGAATAATGGTGTTTTTCGCTCAAGTTAGCAATTTTTTATTACATAAGAAAGATCGATTTAGTAATTAAACTATATTTTAATTTCGGAATGGTTTCAAAAATGTATAGCCTTTTTTTATTTAACCGTCCCTTAGAAAAAAGAAGTTCTGTTAAATCTGTTATCGGACTGTGCGTAAAAGAATTATAAGATGTTTACGGAGCCCGCGAAGAGACATTTAAAAAAAGTTGTTTGCGTTCCAACGCAGAGATATTAATTCGTTCCCACACAATGCTATTTCATTCCGACGCAATAGATCTGCGTTTCCACGCAATGTTATTTCGATCCCTTGCATTGTTATTCTGTTCCCACACAACGATGATTCCTTCCCACGCAATGTTATTCCATTCCTACGCAATAGTATTGCGCTCCCATGAAATAGTATTGCGCTCCAGAGCAATGTTATTTCGTTTCCACGCATTAGTATTTCGTTTCAACGCATTGTGTTTTTCGTTCCGATGCAATAGTATTTCGTTCCTACGAAATATTATTTCGTTCCCTAGCAGAATATTTGCCTTCAGACGTAATAGTATTTGATTCCCACAAAATGTTATTTCATACCAACGCAATATTATTTCCATGCAATAGTATTTCGTTCCAACGCAATGTTCTTTCGTTCGCTCACCACAGTATTGCATTTCCACGCAACTGTATTCCGTTTCCTCGCAATAGTATTCCGTACCCACGCAATATCATTTCGTTCAGTTACGTTGATTGTTCGTAATAGGGAAAAGCTACTGAGACCGCAAAACAGACATTGAAATAAATACTTGTTTGCGGTCCGACCCAATAGTATTTCGTTCCCACGCAATGTTATTTCGTTTCCACAGAATAGTATTTCGTTCCCACGCAATGTTATTCTGTTGCCACGCAATGTTATTCTGTTGCCACGCAATAGTTTTTCGTTCCTACGAAATGTTATTGCGTTCCTGCGCCATTATATTGCATCCCCACGTAATAGTTATTTCGTTCCAATGCGTTTTATTTTCGTAAAAAGGAAAAACTACTGAGCCCGCGAAAGGACATTGAGATAAATAGTTGTTTGCGTTCCAACGCAATGATATTTCGTTACCGCGATAGTATTTCGTTCCCACACATTGATATTTCGTTCCCACGCAATGATATTTCGTTCAAACATAATGATATTGCGTTCCAACGCAGTAGTATTGCGTTCCAACGCAGTAGTATTGCATTCCAACGCAATGTTTTTTTTTCTTTCTTTCTCACGCAATAATATTTCGTTCCCACTCAATAGTATTACGTTACCACGCAATGTTATTTCGCTCTCACGCAATAGTTATTTCGTTCCATTGCGTTTATTTTTTCGCAATAAGGAAAAGCTAAAAATACTTTATAAATACTGTAATACAAAAATGAAGGAGTGAAGTGGAATAGAATAATGGTGTTTTTCGCTCAAGTTAGCAATTTTTTATTACATAAGAAAGATCGATTTAGTAATTAAACTATATTTTAATTTCGGAATGGTTTCAAAAATGTATAGCCTTTTTTTATTTAACCGTCCCTTAGAAAAAAGAAGTTCTGTTAAATCTGTTATCGGACTGTGCGTAAAAGAATTATAAGATGTTTACGGAGCCCGCGAAGAGACATTTAAAAAAAGTTGTTTGCGTTCCAACGCAGAGATATTAATTCGTTCCCACACAATGCTATTTCATTCCGACGCAATAGATCTGCGTTTCCACGCAATGTTATTTCGATCCCTTGCATTGTTATTCTGTTCCCACACAACGATGATTCCTTCCCACGCAATGTTATTCCATTCCTACGCAATAGTATTGCGCTCCCATGAAATAGTATTGCGCTCCAGAGCAATGTTATTTCGTTTCCACGCATTAGTATTTCGTTTCAACGCATTGTGTTTTTCGTTCCGATGCAATAGTATTTCGTTCCTACGAAATATTATTTCGTTCCCTAGCAGAATATTTGCCTTCAGACGTAATAGTATTTGATTCCCACAAAATGTTATTTCATACCAACGCAATATTATTTCCATGCAATAGTATTTCGTTCCAACGCAATGTTCTTTCGTTCGCTCACCATAGTATTGCATTTCCACGCAACTGTATTCCGTTTCCTCGCAATAGTATTCCGTACCCACGCAATATCATTTCGTTCAGTTACGTTGATTGTTCGTAATAGGGAAAAGCTACTGAGACCGCAAAACAGACATTGAAATAAATACTTGTTTGCGGTCCGACCCAATAGTATTTCGTTCCCACGCAATGTTATTTCGTTTCCACAGAATAGTATTTCGTTTCCACGCAATTTCGTTCCCACACAATAATATTGCGTTCCCATGCAATAGTAGTTCGTTCCCACGCAATGTTATTCTGTTGCCACGCAATGTTATTCTGTTGCCACGCAATAGTTTTTCGTTCCTACGAAATGTTATTGCGTTCCTGCGCCATTATATTGCATCCCCACGTAATAGTTATTTCGTTCCAATGCGTTTTATTTTCGTAAAAAGGAAAAACTACTGAGCCCGCGAAAGGACATTGAGATAAATAGTTGTTTGCGTTCCAACGCAATGATATTTCGTTACCGCGATAGTATTTCGTTCCCACACATTGATATTTCGTTCCCACGCAATGATATTTCGTTCAAACATAATGATATTGCGTTCCAACGCAGTAGTATTGCATTCCGACGCAATAGTATTGCATTCCAACGCAATGTTTTTTTTTTCTTTCTTTCTCACGCAATAATATTTCGTTCCCACTCAATAGTATTACGTTACCACGCAATGTTATTTCGCTCTCACGCAATAGTTATTTCGTTCCATTGCGTTTATTTTTTCGCAATAAGGAAAAGCTAAAAATACTTTATAAATACTGTAATACAAAAATGAAGGAGTGAAGTGGAATAGAATAATGGTGTTTTTCGCTCAAGTTAGCAATTTTTTATTACATAAGAAAGATCGATTTAGTAATTAAACTATATTTTAATTTCGGAATGGTTTCAAAAATGTATAGCCTTTTTTTATTTAACCGTCCCTTAGAAAAAAGAAGTTCTGTTAAATCTGTTATCGGACTGTGCGTAAAAGAATTATAAGATGTTTACGGAGCCCGCGAAGAGACATTTAAAAAAAGTTGTTTGCGTTCCAACGCAGAGATATTAATTCGTTCCCACACAATGCTATTTCATTCCGACGCAATAGATCTGCGTTTCCACGCAATGTTATTTCGATCTCTTGCATTGTTATTCTGTTCCCACACAACGATGATTCCTTCCCACGCAATGTTATTCCATACCTACGCAATAGTATTGCGCTCCCATGAAATAGTATTGCGCTCCAGAGCAATGTTATTTCGTTTCCACGCATTAGTATTTCGTTTCAACGCATTGTGTTTTTCGTTCCGATGCAATAGTATTTCGTTCCTACGAAATATTATTTCGTTCCCTAGCAGAATATTTGCCTTCAGACGTAATAGTATTTGATTCCCACAAAATGTTATTTCATACCAACGCAATATTATTTCCATGCAATAGTATTTCGTTCCAACGCAATGTTCTTTCGTTCGCTCACCATAGTATTGCATTTCCACGCAACTGTATTCCGTTTCCTCGCAATAGTATTCCGTACCCACGCAATATCATTTCGTTCAGTTACGTTGATTGTTCGTAGTAGGGAAAAGCTACTGAGACCGCAAAACAGACATTGAAATAAATACTTGTTTGCGGTCCGACCCAATAGTATTTCGTTCCGACGCAATGTTATTTCGTTTCCACAGAATAGTATTTCGTTTCCACGCAATTTCGTTCCCACACAATAATATTGCGTTCCCATGCAATAGTAGTTCGTTCCCACGCAATGTTATTCTGTTGCCACGCAATAGTTTTTCGTTCCTATGAAATGTTATTGCGTTCCTGCGCCATTATATTGCATCCCCACGTAATAGTTATTTCGTTCCAATGCGTTTTATTTTCGTAAAAAGGAAAAACTACTGAGCCCGCGAAAGGACATTGAGATAAATAGTTGTTTGCGTTCCAACGCAATGATATTTCGTTACCGCGATAGTATTTCGTTCCCACACATTGATATTTCGTTCCCACGCAATGATATTTCGTTCAAACATAATGATATTGCGTTCCAACGCAGTAGTATTGCATTCCAACGCAATGTTTTTTTTTTCTTTCTTTCTCACGCAATAATATTTCGTTCCCACTCAATAGTATTACGTTACCACGCAATGTTATTTCGCTCTCACGCAATAGTTATTTCGTTCCATTGCGTTTATTTTTTCGCAATAAGGAAAAGCTAAAAATACTTTATAAATACTGTAATACAAAAATGAAGGAGTGAAGTGGAATAGAATAATGGTGTTTTTCGCTCAAGTTAGCAATTTTTTATTACATAAGAAAGATCGATTTAGTAATTAAACTATATTTTAATTTCGGAATGGTTTCAAAAATGTATAGCCTTTTTTTATTTAACCGTCCCTTAGAAAAAAGAAGTTTTGTTAAATCTGTTATCGGACTGTGCGTAAAAGAATTATAAGATGTTTACGGAGCCCGCGAAGAGACATTTAAAAAAAGTTGTTTGCGTTCCAACGCAGAGATATTAATTCGTTCCCACACAATGCTATTTCATTCCGACGCAATAGATCTGCGTTTCCACGCAATGTTATTTCGATCCCTTGCATTGTTATTCTGTTCCCACACAACGATGATTCCTTCCCACGCAATGTTATTCCATTCCTACGCAATAGTATTGCGCTCCCATGAAATAGTATTGCGCTCCAGAGCAATGTTATTTCGTTTCCACGCATTAGTATTTCGTTTCAACGCATTGTGTTTTTCGTTCCGATGCAATAGTATTTCGTTCCTACGAAATATTATTTCGTTCCCTAGCAGAATATTTGCCTTCAGACGTAATAGTATTTGATTCCCACAAAATGTTATTTCATACCAACGCAATATTATTTCCATGCAATAGTATTTCGTTCCAACGCAATGTTCTTTCGTTCGCTCACCATAGTATTGCATTTCCACGCAACTGTATTCCGTTTCCTCGCAATAGTATTCCGTACCCACGCAATATCATTTCGTTCAGTTACGTTGATTGTTCGTAATAGGGAAAAGCTACTGAGACCGCAAAACAGACATTGAAATAAATACTTGTTTGCGGTCCGACCCAATAGTATTTCGTTCCCACGCAATGTTATTTCGTTTCCACAGAATAGTATTTCGTTTCCACGCAATTTCGTTCCCACACAATAACATTGCGTTCCCATGCAATAGTAGTTCGTTCCCACGCAATGTTATTCTGTTGCCACGCAATGTTATTCTGTTGCCACGCAATAGTTTTTCGTTCCTACGAAATGTTATTGCGTTCCTGCGCCATTATATTGCATCCCCACGTAATAGTTATTTCGTTCCAATGCGTTTTATTTTCGTAAAAAGGAAAAACTACTGAGCCCGCGAAAGGACATTGAGATAAATAGTTGTTTGCGTTCCAACGCAATGATATTTCGTTACCGCGATAGTATTTCGTTCCCACACATTGATATTTCGTTCCCACGCAATGATATTTCGTTCAAACATAATGATATTGCGTTCCAACGCAGTAGTATTGCATTCCAACGCAATAGTATTGCATTCCAACGCAATGGTTTTTTTTTCTTTCTTTCTCACGCAATAATATTTCGTTCCCACTCAATAGTATTACGTTACCACGCAATGTTATTTCGCTCTCACGCAATAGTTATTTCGTTCCATTGCGTTTATTTTTTCGCAATAAGGAAAAGCTAAAAATACTTTATAAATACTGTAATACAAAAATGAAGGAGTGAAGTGGAATAGAATAATGGTGTTTTTCGCTCAAGTTAGCAATTTTTTATTACATAAGAAAGATCGATTTAGTAATTAAACTATATTTTAATTTCGGAATGGTTTCAAAAATGTATAGCCTTTTTTTATTTAACCGTCCCTTAGAAAAAAGAAGTTCTGTTAAATCTGTTATCGGACTGTCCGTAAAAGAATTATAAGATGTTTACGGAGCCCGCGAAGAGACATTTAAAAAAAGTTGTTTGCGTTCCAACGCAGAGATATTAATTCGTTCCCACACAATGCTATTTCATTCCGACGCAATAGATCTGCGTTTCCACGCAATGTTATTTCGATCCCTTGCATTGTTATTCTGTTCCCACACAACGATGATTCCTTCCCACGCAATGTTATTCCATTCCTACGCAATAGTATTGCGCTCCCATGAAATAGTATTGCGCTCCAGAGCAATGTTATTTCGTTTCCACGCATTAGTATTTCGTTTCAACGCATTGTGTTTTTCGTTCCGATGCAATAGTATTTCGTTCCTACGAAATATTATTTCGTTCCCTAGCAGAATATTTGCCTTCAGACGTAATAGTATTTGATTCCCACAAAATGTTATTTCATACCAACGCAATATTATTTCCATGCAATAGTATTTCGTTCCAACGCAATGTTCTTTCGTTCGCTCACCATAGTATTGCATTTCCACGCAACTGTATTCCGTTTCCTCGCAATAGTATTCCGTACCCACGCAATATCATTTCGTTCAGTTACGTTGATTGTTCGTAGTAGGGAAAAGCTACTGAGACCGCAAAACAGACATTGAAATAAATACTTGTTTGCGGTCCGACCCAATAGTATTTCGTTCCGACGCAATGTTATTTCGTTTCCACAGAATAGTATTTCGTTTCCACGCAATTTCGTTCCCACACAATAATATTGCGTTCCCATGCAATAGTAGTTCGTTCCCACGCAATGTTATTCTGTTGCCACGCAATAGTTTTTCGTTCCTATGAAATGTTATTGCGTTCCTGCGCCATTATATTGCATCCCCACGTAATAGTTATTTCGTTCCAATGCGTTTTATTTTCGTAAAAAGGAAAAACTACTGAGCCCGCGAAAGGACATTGAGATAAATAGTTGTTTGCGTTCCAACGCAATGATATTTCGTTACCGCGATAGTATTTCGTTCCCACACATTGATATTTCGTTCCCACGCAATGATATTTCGTTCAAACATAATGATATTGCGTTCCAACGCAGTAGTATTGCATTCCAACGCAATGTTTTTTTTTCTTTCTTTCTCACGCAATAATATTTCGTTCCCACTCAATAGTATTACGTTACCACGCAATGTTATTTCGCTCTCACGCAATAGTTATTTCGTTCCATTGCGTTTATTTTTTCGCAATAAGGAAAAGCTAAAAATACTTTATAAATACTGTAATACAAAAATGAAGGAGTGAAGTGGAATAGAATAATGGTGTTTTTCGCTCAAGTTAGCAATTTTTTATTACATAAGAAAGATCGATTTAGTAATTAAACTATATTTTAATTTCGGAATGGTTTAAAAAATGTATAGCCTTTTTTTATTTAACCGTCCCTTAGAAAAAAGAAGTTCTGTTAAATCTGTTATCGGACTGTAGATCAGTCCAAACTTTTGGAGTTTTATTAAGACACAATTGATACAGTAAATAAGTCGGAATAGAAGTAATAAGCAACATCTGTATTGATGAGAATTATTTATTGGTCTCATTTAAGACATTTTCTACAAAATTGCCACACACACACACACACACACACACTCTCTCTCTCTCTCTCTCTCTCTCTCTCTCTCTCTCTCTGTGAACGAAATATCATTACGTGGGAACGCATAATTATTGCATGGGAACGAAATAACATTGCGTTGGAACGAAATATCACTGCCCGGTAACAAAATACTATTGCGAAGGAACAAAATATCATTGCCTGGGAACAAAATAACATTGCATGGGAACGTAAAATTATTACGTGGGAACGAAATAACATTGTGTTTGAATGAAATAAATTTTGCTTGGAAACGAAATGTCATTGCGTAGGAACAAAATAACATTGCGTGGGAACGAAATGCTGTTGCGTGGAAACGAAATAGCATTTCGTAGGAACGAAATAACATTGCGTGGGAACGAAATCTATTGCGTTGGAAATTTCAATACGTGGGAACGCAAAATTTTTTTGTGGGACGGCAAAGTATTGCATTGGAACGAAATGTGATTACGTGAAAACGTAAAGTATTTCCTGGGAACGAAATAAAATGGCGTGGTTACGAAATGCTATTGCGTTGGAACAAATATCATTACCCGGTAACGAGTAAAATTGCGTTGGAACGAAATACAATTGCGTGGGAACGAAATACAATTGCCTGGGAACGAAATAGCACTGCGTAGGAACGAAATAGCATTGCGTTGGAAAGAAATACTATTGCGTGGGAACGAAACATCATTGCGTGGGACAGCAATACTGTTGCATGGGAACAAAAACTCATCGCGTGGGAACGGAAAGATTTGGACGAAATACAAGAAATGCATGAAAACGAAATATCAATACGTGGGAACGCAATAATATTGCCTGGTAATGAAATACTGCTGCGTGTGAACGAAATAGCATTGCACAGGGACAAAATACAACATTACGTTTGAACGAAATTACATTGCATGGAAACGAAATAACATTTCGATGAAACTACATATACGATTTATTAATCATTACATATACAATTTTTAATCATTGAATGTAATATTTAACGCCAGATTAATTCGATAAACTTTATCTGCATTGGAACAAAATAACATTGCGTGGGAACGAAGTAGCACTGCATGGTAACTAAATACTATTGCGTGGTAATGAAATATTATTGTTTGGGAACAGTGCTATATTAGCGATAAACCCACATGGTAAAGTATGTACTATGTGCAAGTTAAGAGAGGGGAGGGATGTGATGTAGCGATATAGCTACATAGTATGGTATAACAGACGTTATTACTGCCTTATCTATTAGGTACCTTTTATGTGAAACGGTAGAGCGAACCGTTTACAAACTGGCGACCCGGGTTCGATTCCCGGCGTCGGGGAAGCGAATTTTTTCATTATAACTAGTATCTACGTTACAATACATGTATCAATATGTGGGACGATATGCCATTGCGTAGGAACGAAATAACATTGCGTGGGAACGCAAAATTATAGCATGGGAACGAAATAACATTGCGTTGGAATGAAATAACATTGTTTGGAAACGAAATAATATTATATTTGTTGGGAACGAAATATCAGTGCCTGGTAACAAAATACTATACTAGGAATGAAATAGCATTGCATGGGAACGAAATGCTATTGCTAGGGGATAATAATAATAATAATAACTAGAATTGTAATTGTGGCAAGCACAATGACAGAAATATCCCACCATCCAAATTTTGTGGGTTTTTTTTTTTTTTTTTTTTTTTTGTTTTTGTTTTTTTGTTTTTGTTTTTGTTTGTTTTTTTTTTTTTTTTGGAATGCCTAGGGGTTACTCGTCATTTAGGCATTAATCTTATAGAATTTCTTGGTAATCGGACAAACGGTTATCAAGAAAAATGGGTTTTACCTGTTTCCATGGTAACGACAGCCATCTTGGAAATTCAAAATGCGGATTGCAGATCTACATGGCTGATACATTGTCACTATGAAATTTCATTGAAATTGAATGAGGTATCTCTGAGAAAATGGGCGGACAAAAAAATGACGGAAAGTTTTTCCAGAACATTTCATCAGAATAAGACCAAGAAGTTTCCCGAAAAGTGTTTGCACGCCGAGTTCCTTAAATAATTCAATAGATCTCATTTCACGAACATCTTTGTCGAATATTAATCTAGCAGACCGTTTTTGAAGTTTAAGAATGAGGTTCAGATATTAAGAGTGACAAATTGTGAATATTTACATAAAAATAATGTGAGGTGCTTATAAATGTGACGTTCTAATATCTTGGACATTATTGGAAGAATTGATATTGGTCATTATCTGAACGGTCTTAATCGCCCTTTTTATTATGTATTGGTATTATTTTGGCCATTTTAAATAAGGACAGATATGTTGAGTTAATGATACTTAAGTTAAACATGTATGTATGTATGTGGTTCAGCAATATATATGATTGGCTGAATGCTTTAAAGAATTAGATCCTATATAGTCTAGGCCAGTTGACTTCTTAATATCAAAACTTAACAATTGTTTTACACAAAATTTGAATCAACAAGTGGTATTTCAAAAGAAACAAAACTGGGTATGATTGAATATGAATAGGAGTAATGTTTTATCATATACCTCAGATTTTTCATCAAATGTAAAATGTTCAGATATATTTCAAAAAATATTCATTAAACATGTTGCCAACTTGTGCAGGATTTGTAATAAGATTATTTGAACTATTTCGTAAATGAAACACTGAATTAGTATTAGATTTCCTTCCCATTGTGTTGTGGAAATGTTTCTATAATTTCATAGAATTACCCTTAATACTTTCCATTTATATATAAGAAATAACAAAGGGTCTAGTATACCCTGGGGAACACTAAACTTAATTACTTCCACCATGAGAAGTCATTTTTAAGAACAACGCGTTGTTTTCGGTTAGAGAAATAAGATTTAACATTAGGAACTTTGGCCAGCACAATTAAAGGGACGTAACTCGTTAATCACAAAATTTACCTGTATATGCATTACGACTTGGTATCTATGTATAACTTGAAGATAGCGTTCAACTGTCCTAAGGTCGTGAATATTTATTAATTCATAGTGATTAATATAATTCATTAATCGTAATTGAGATAACCATTGATTACTGATAATTTACGCTTACTTATGACATTCAGTAAGTAATGCATTATGACATCACTGAACTAATTAGCTATGATGTACTAATTAATTAATTACCACAGTTAGGAATTAATTATGAAAATAATGAATCATTGAAATATAGAATTAATTGAGACATTCATCAATTCCTGTCACAAAGGACAAATTACATCAAGTACATAAGTAATTAATTTGTGTTCATTTTGTTTCCAAGTTAACCATCCAACGGAGTTCGTTTGGGTTATTTATTAAAATTTATCCAATACCTTTGAATCTCATGTTAAAAAGTTCAATATCAAGAATAAAAAATCTTTATCCAAACTGATCAATTATTAATCATTTATTTTTATTTTTACAGCTACATACGTAATTTCGAAATAGACTGTCCGGTATGTGGAGAGAGAGAGAGAGAGAGAGAACGTGTGTGGGTGTGTGAAAAGTAGAGGTTACGTTTGAATTAACAATGGTTCCTGTTATATCATAACTAATCGCAAGTCTTAATATAAGTGAACTAAATATTCTTGACCTGGGAATGTAAATCTCGGATATTGTTGATTGGTACACTAGCGCTAGGTGTCACAATTATCATCCCCAACTTATCTCCTCACCCTTCTTTTCTCCGTTAATCCCTTCTTTAGTAAGAGCACCCTACGATAATTAAGATTCACCTATGTTCTGGTCATCGATATCGATAATTTACCTCTGTGTCCATTCAACCATTAAATCTTGCCGTGCGTTAATGTAGCTAGCGTATGTGTTAAGATACTTAGATTTCTATTTATAGAACACATGTGATTTTACTAAATTAAAATTACATCTGACATGTTTGTTTGTGCCCAGGCGTGTCAGTTTCAGCAACAATTCTATTATCCTTTTTTTAATTGTAAACTATCACTTTCATTCGTTCCAACATATACAAATAATTAAAAGGAAAAATAAAAAAAATATCAAGATTATTAAAAAAATATAGCTTATTCAATTAAAAAAAGATAAATGTCCCTAACAAAGGTTATAAAATTCTTATTATATATAAAATTTGCATATATGTATGGAAAGTTATTCATAGTAACGTGCACATGCAGAATTCCCTAAGATGGCCTATCAAATTTTATTTTTTTGGCGCACTTTTAAAATCTGTTATTCTGCATGGCACCCTGTAACATTTCTATCAGTCATCCCCCCTTTTTTCGAAATTTAGTTGTTTCTCCTAGTTCTTTAAATTTAAACTTAATGGCCAAAAACTGAAAGGTCATTATATAGTCCGTGTTTTCTTTATCATTGAATGCTATGCCCAAATTATTTTACTCCCTTACTCCATTTCTCTTCCAATAAGCTTTTTCTCTCTCTTTTTGTAAAAAATTTTCGGTCCCTATAGTCATTTTTCTTTTTTTTTTGTGTAGAAATAAATTATTATTGACGTATTTATCAAGTCCTGTTTATTGCAAGTGTATTTTTAGTTAAAATTCTTTGCCAATTTTTAAACGATACAAAGCTATTAAGTAAAAAAAAAAAAAAACTATAAATGTCCTTTCTCTATCAATATACATTAAATCATGAATCAGCATCAAGTTCAAAATATTTAATGATCACCGACAAAAGATTTCTTAAAATTTTAAGACAAACTACTGTTTGCGTATTTACATCATTACGGGCATGAAGCCCCTGAAATCAAAATAGTATATTCCTATCTCGGTCTCTTTGGATGCGTGATTGTTAATTTATCACCGGGTTATCACAAATTACTAATTAACTCTATTCATCAGTTCGGGCTTGTGCTGATAACTGTCCCGCCTCAGTACACTGAATCGAGGAAAAATACATCCTTATTGTATACACAAGTTTAACGTCCTATCAAAGAGAGAGATAGAGAGATATTTTAAAATCACTAAAATAATTTACTCTGTGTGTGTGTGTGTGTGTGTGTGTGTGTGTGTGTGTGTGCTCTTTTTAGGCAAATAAATGTTTTTAGCGATATACTGTTTCTTTATAATATTTGGAGATATTATAGAAAACAACTGAGATGTATCAGTAATAACAAGAGAAATACTTTAATCCTAGATGTCTCCAGTAAAAAATTGTTCATCTTCAATACATAGACGAGCATTTCTGTTAAATATAAAAATATCTTCCAGTTTCAACAGGTAAATTGTGTGAATTAAACGTTTATGTGAAATTATATTCTTTCCTTCATGTTTAACAAATAACATGGAAGAAGGCATGGTTAAGACCAGATAAAACCCCAGTTTTTTAATGACTCTAATACCGACCCCGAAGCCAGTTGACATTTTTGAGTAATAATGTAGGTTTCTTTGGTGTGTTCTTAGACATTGTAGTATTGTTCAAAGATGTTTATCACCGTAGAAAGTCGTAAATAAATAATGTCATATATCCATTTTAATCAGGCGTAATTTGTGAATAATGCGAATAATAAAATTCTATGAACTTGATAATACCCTAACGAATGCCATTAAATATGGTTGATGTACCCAATATACACACGCAACACATATTTATAATCCAAGTATGTAATTTCTTCACTAACATGAAATACTGATTGATTATCTTATAAAACGGTCGTAGTTTATCCACTTCTGGTCAAGTTTCAGAAGCAGTCCAAGCTAATTAAAATAATAACCAGATTCTTCTTTGTTGGTATGGAAAATTTACAAAAAAAAAAAAAAAAAAAAAAAAAAAAAAAAAAAAAATGACTATGAAATATCTGTGACAAATTTAATACATTTGCTATATAATTTATAAATTTATTTATTTAAAAAAACTTTTATCAATAAAAGTATACCAAATGTATTCATATACATATAATGCCTGTAAAACCTGAATTTATTTATTTATTTTGAACGATGTGTATTTTTTAAAAATAAAGAATGTAAAATTGTCTGATAACTTTTTCCGCCTGACCAAAGAAGTAATTATGTTATAATAAACACATTCACCATCCATATTTCATGTCACCTGTATCTGGACTTAACTTCTGCAGTATAATGTCAAAATCTTTCATTTTCAATTATCCCGTGACGCAAGAAGATCTTTATTTACAATTTTAAAAATCATATCATTGAAAAGATAATTTTGTCTACTTGCTATATATAACTGGGATGAAAATGCATCTTAATGTTATTATTCGATTATAGTGTGTTAAAGTTGTCCGAATTGCTCATTTGACAATTTTTAAACATAACAAAGAAGGGAAATAGGTTCTTTCAAAAAGTTAACCGTGACGCAAGAAGAATTAACTTTAAAATTTTGCAAAAAATATCATTGAAAAGAGGACATGTTGAAGTTTCTTATCATAACTGGGATGAAAATGAAACATTTACAATAAAATTGTTATTCCATATTTTGTAACGCCTTGCTATATAATCTATAGTACAGGTAAGACACAAGTTGATCTAAAGTTGGCGCATGCGCAAAGACAGGTGAGGATTATAGTGCATAATGATCAGCAAAAGTTTCCCTTTTATCCCTATTGTAATAAGTTATCTAAAAGACTTGTATGTCACACTCTATCAAACGCTTTACTTACGCAAAGAAAACTTATCTGTTATATTTTTAACAATTTCGGGTTCATCTTTTTTGTAGACAGGTGTTGCATAAGCTTTTTCCCAAAACTGCTTTATCGTAACCATATTTCCGTAAGCCGTGTAATGGTTTCCCTATTCTCATTCTTTTGAGAAGGTTATTGATGTCCATACTATATTTTTGATTTTGGCCAATGTTAATGGACTTAAATAAATCAATTGTGCATAGTCTAAATGGTATACCGATTGTACTTTAAATCATTGCCATTCGGCTTATGTCTAATTGTCACACAACTCGGTGGCAAGTTACCTAACTCTGTTACCGAGTGACCAAAAGTAACTGTCGCGCTGTTGACAGTCAAACGTTATCGGAATTCTATTTGGCCACTGGCTAACGATGCCATCACACTTAAATACGATGACTACTGGAAGGAACTGCAGGGGCCTCACACAGTCCTGCTGCATTGCTTCCACAATCGGACATATCCCTTGTTTCATTCGTTTTATCTTCGTGAGGTGAAAATCCCCGATGGTAACGAGGATGATACGAAGTTAAAACGAAGATGACACGATTTTACAAATTGTCCTCGCGATAGCCTTGCGAAGGGAAAAATGGATACACGAATTTCACACGAAAATATACCTTAGTATGGTTCTTCGGCAATTTTTTGACATGCCAAAGATTTTTTAAACGCTTATTATGTTGCTACTGAAGTCTGAAAAACTGAAGAGGCGGCCATGATTAAAGATGTTCTCACGATAGTCCGTTTTACTATCAGATCCGAATTTAAACAATTTTCGAGTTATCATCTTTTGTCAATTTCGAGAGAGTGTGACGCGGGCATTACAAAATCGCGGTCACTCGGCAACCAAGCGGCGACACCTTTTCATGAGCCAATTGTTTAACAAGCGACACATCTTCGCCAATGATTAACACAATAAGTTTCCTGTGGCCCCTATCACTAGTCATGAAACAATGTTATATACCCTGATTAATTGAAAATATGTAATTAAGTAAATTTCACTCACACAAATCCGTATTGTACGAATAGCATTTCGAATATTTTCGAAATAGTATTTCGTATATTTGCAATACTTATAGTGTATTTTCGACATAGTATTACGTACTTTCGAAATAGTGTTTCAGCATCAAAAGCACTACTCCCGTTTGTGTGACAGTTACAAAAACACCTATATCCGTTTATTACCAACTGCCAGAATGTGACAATAAATTATGGAAGAAATTAAAGCATTTATAAGTAAATAGGATTGACTTTGATAATTAAAACATTTGTTGAACACAATCAAATACATTTACATGCATATTTAAAATATTCCAATGTGTTGAAATTTACTGATGTTTTAATGTGTGAATGTTTGTTTAAAATATAACTTATATTTGTTGTTGAATAATAAATTTAGAATATTGTTATTGATATGTAAAACTTATTATTTAAAAACAAATTGTGAAAAAAATCATTGGCCATATTATGAAACAGTTATTGACTTTTGATTCGGTAGACATAAGGATTTATCAACCCGAGAAACTTGATCTTCACCGAGGCCACCTCATCAAAAGTCAACAATTGTATATAGATTCATGACCAGTAACACTCATAATAATTATGTCGGCTGGAGAATTTACCCTGACTTTTGAGAACATGAACTGAGGTAGCACGAATGAATACAATAACGCTTTGATAATCCGTCTATTGTAGAAAGATTTGGCATCTAACCTATAGCGTTATGTCCATCTATTTATTGCCCTTCTTGTTTGGCCATTAACAGGACGCCACATAACGCCGCTTGCGTTATTGCGCGGTGGACATATTGATTTATCAGGCTTGCCAAACGCCTTCTCAGCCAATCAGAAAAGAGCAAAATCATTGTCCATATAATAAACGATATAATTATTAT
Organism: Anadara kagoshimensis; assembly: GCA_021292105.1. Classification (NCBI taxonomy): domain Eukaryota; kingdom Metazoa; phylum Mollusca; class Bivalvia; order Arcoida; family Arcidae; genus Anadara; species Anadara kagoshimensis. Next base: position 22,945,218 of record CM037863.1, on the reverse strand, counting down.
GAATATACACAAAAGTATTTCGAAAATTTGAAATACTATTTCGAAAATACGAAATAACTTATTTGTACAAAATACTATTCCGAAAATATGATATAACTAATGCGAATTTACGAAATCACTTTTTTTTACACATGTCACCTTGCGGGCTACGTAAATAAAGCATGCACATGTGTAAAATGAAGTTACAAGAACAAACCGTTCAAATAATACATTCAAAAGAAGCTACTCTTAAATGTATTATTTCATAAAAACTCAAAAATAGCACATGACAGTATGATTACATGCTGTATATTAGGATTTTGATAATACGTAATCATCTTGAAGCACTCGATAATGCATAAGTTGTCTGATTATAGGGAAACTGCTGTTACTTTGAAACATATTCAGAATTCAGAAATAAGAAAAATATTATTATATGATTATATCTATGGATAAATCAAAAATCTTATCCGTAGATAAATTAATCATATCGGAAGCCTATTATACTGATTATTCTAGGACTTCTAAATCCAGTTGTTCAAAGCTTGATTAAATTAATTAACGATTAACATAATTTCAAAACATCAATAAAGATCAAAAATAGTATTATGAAATAGATTGTTTAGATAGTTTCATGAAATCTGTTCACTTCCGGCATTTTCAACATTATTTTCACAACATATATTTGAATTAAAGCAAACTTAAATTTTTTTTACGAATCAGTTGATTAAACTCATCAAGCTTCGAACAACTGACCCCGGTCATATTAAGATATTTAAAGATGGAGATGCAATGTGTGGAAACAGCTGTTAATAGTATGGTACATTATTTCAGGGTTAAGAAAGATAACTCTATCAGACTTGTTCTTAATTGGAAAGACGGCCATATCGCAAAATTTCGGGTTTTCGATGATATAGAAACTATCTTATCAGGCTGTAAGGTCGACGTCAAATGTAAATTATCGAAGATGTATAGATGTATAATATAGCTTAATATAAATGATACTAGTATGTTTATACCATTGATTTTGCTTGCCTTTACTTTAGTTTATACTTGTAACATGGCGGTTAGGATTAATAAAAAATAAAATATAGATTCTATTGGTTTATATTTAATTTTGTCAATATGCTTTACATTACAGCTATTGGTTTTTGTGCAAAACACAAAAAATTGACACGATTTTGTAATGAAACAAAAAATCTATTTATAATCTCCTTTATAAACACCGTTGCTTTGCAAAAACAAATTAGTTTAAATATGTATCAGTGCTATACGCCCTTTACTTTTACGTGTTAATGTTATATATTTTATAAAATTTTATTCAGATATTTTGTAAATATTAAATGAAATTTTATTTATATATGATTATGCATGTACTGCAAACAATCAATCCATTTCTAAATTTTGGGTCCCACGAATTTAGTGGGATTAATTAATTGTTATGAAATCAAGCTAAATTTTATCGGTCTTGCTTATTCCGTAAGTGGAAATTTCAGGTTCATTACCTCTCTATTTACCTTAAATAAGTGAAATGAGTGGAGTCTGGTAATGATATTATACACCCCAGTCAAGATTCTATCACTTATATCATTTCTGGAATAGTGGAGGAAACCGGAACACCCCACAGCATCTGATAATATGTGTTTTAAAGAGTGTTCGGTTCTCTTTAACGTTAAATTTGCTATGTACTCTTAATAACTTGTGCCCGTTTATCGGAAGAGCATCTCAAAAATAAACCAAATCAAAACATATAAAAATTTATTGCAAAATAATTAAAACTGAACTTGAACTACTGGCCTTCTGACATGATAAGTTAGCCATATTTTATTTAAAATTTTTTCTTACTGTTTAGAAATAATGAACCTATGTTTCGTCACCAGTTACAATGTTTGCAAATTGTCTTTGATTAAATTGGGGAAACATTTTGAGCAATTGCTTAGCGGTTTGTACTCGTACCCTTTTGTTCATATGTCAGTATATGCAGGATCCATCCGACAGAAATCTTTCGTACTTTCAAAATACGCTTGGAAATGAAATGCACCCGCTATAGTGATATACAGCTTTTGCAATATCACGAATCGTGTATCTGTCATCACTTTCAATTATTTCTTTTGACTTTTGAGACATTTACCTGTATTTTTCTGTATCCTTAACGGACTCACCCGGGACTCTGTGCCAGTCAAAAATGTATTTCGATACCTAATCAGACCCATAAACTTCCCCAAATTTAGTATTCAAAGTACTGTACTGAAAGATGGGCTTTTACAGACATGATGTGAACAGTTTGCAAAATAATGGACAAACAACCTTGACATGCATCCAAATTTGTCGACACGATTTCAATTATTTCAAGCGAATCGTGGTAGTAAAATGTATTCTTTTTTACACATCTTAAAATACAAGAGGACAAAATAAGGCGTATCCCTAGTCTTATAGGCAAATTACTTTTTAGACAGTCTAGTGTTGTTAATATACTTTGAATAACTTATGTTTACAGATAAATGTTATAAATCCAAAGGAAAACATGCTAAACTTGTCAAACGTGTTCAAATCAATATGATTTTTTGTCAATAACTGCATATAGATACAGTGCCTTCATTCAACTAAGTATACAAGTGCTCTGTTAATTACAGTTTGCAAAGCTGATCTGTTGTAATCAAAGTATAAATGGATGTGCAGAACAGGGCAACGTGGGAGAATGAATTCGCTCCATATCTTATTCATAAACGAAACAAGTTTGCAATACACATGCATAATCTGTATTTGATGCAATTGTACATGTAAACTCTTTTGCACCAATTCATTTTGCACAGGTATAGTGTATTGTGCACAAAACAGTTTGCTATACTAGACATTATAGAATGGAGTAAGAAAAATCAGTGATCAATTAAATAAAATTTAATGGGTCACAAAACATCAGTTGTGGCCGTGGCATGAGTACAGGCTAGCAATAAACAACAGAACAAATTGAACATATGAACCAAGTGTTCATTCCAAATATCAAGTATTATTGCAAATGTCCAGGTTGTCAATAATACATGTGACAGTAATGGAATTCCCACTACATTTACTTTTCATGTTACGATGTTCTAACATACTTAAATCAAAATTGTTTGACATGTACCTATATGTAAATTTCAGGCATTTCTGTGGCTATGAACAAGAAATTTTATAAATAACTACTGCTCCTCCAGATAAAACAGTTTTTTGATAACTTCGATTCAAGAAAAGAAGTGGAGGAATTGTAATTTAAAGAGTAATTCACTTAATGGGGTGGTATAGGCAAACAGCACTGACCTGTTTGCTTGACCTTTAATATAGTTATTTATTATGGACGGACCGGAATATTTATGTATAGGGAACACAGGTTTTTATTTCGTCTACATTGCGCAAGATTGAATTGATCTCAAAATTACGTACACGATTTAGATAAGGCCTCAAGGGTAGCAACTTTGCTTGCGCAGTCGGTATATTGGTTTTCAATATTCGACCCATTAGTAACTCAGCAGGGCTAAATCCGTTTTGGAGAGGCCTGATAAGATAGAAGAGCTAAATAAGGACCCTCTGACTTATATAACATTCCTTTAATAGTTTGTACAAACTTCTCTGTTTCCCCATTACTCTGTGGGTATTTTGGGCTACTAGTTACATGAACAAACCTATACTCTGTACTAAACCGAGAAAGAGAGTAGAGGAAAACTGTGGACCGTTATCTGGAATCCCAGGGCGTGAAAATATCGATTTTAAGTGATTAGTTATACTACAAGAACTGATGCTAGACAATTTAGCAATCTCAATATATCTTGAGAAAATCTACAACAAGTAAATAACTCTGACTGACTAATGGCTGTAATGGTAGGCACTAGGCAGTAAGGCAGAGTTTGAAAAACGGAACGGTAAGGGCACAGGCATCAAGATAACAAGGGTAAATTGAATTAATAAATACCAAACCAATGTGTAATACAGTTGAGTTCACCCTCAGTGTTCCAAATCAGAAATAGGCATGTTATTTAATAATAAAATTACCATGTTAATCTTTCACCATGTCATACTAGCGATATTAACAAAATTTGAAATATCTTTTAAAATTAAATGAAAAAGAAGTGAAGTTTCGAAAATTGGAAAAATCAAAATCAATTCTGCCATGTCTGTGTGAAGTATAAAAACACAAATAGTTTTGTAAAATTCCATAATTAATAGATGTTTTACTTTTAAGTGGCAAACCTTTACTTACAGTTTAAACTAATATCTGTTGATCTCCTTTTGGCTAATCTTTATCCAGGCCGCATGTGTATATTGCACGATCGTTTTCAAACTTTACATTATACCAGCTGGGAAATCCAAAATTTGTTGTTTTACTCATCTGCTTAATCAAGCCTGACTAAAGTCAGTTTTATAGTGCTAGCACAGGTAGTACTGTGCTACTGATAAACCATGTTAACAATTATCTGAAATTCAGACTGCTAGTTTTTCTATAAGCCAATACATTAGGACAAGATATTTTCAAGTAATGCTTTCTCTATGGGAAAGCCAAACTGCATCTAAATGAGACATTATACAATAATATCCCAACACCAGATTTTTAACAAGAAACTTGATTTATACCTGGACCTAGTTATTCAAAGCTTGATTAGCTTAACAACTAATTTTAACAAATTTTGGAAATAATCTATCATTTAAGTAACAGTTGCAAAACAGTTTGCTTCTGTTTGGAAGTAAAAATTTTATGTACTAATTTTTCAACAAAAATATTTAAAGGATTGGATACTATACAAGATACAAAATTTGTCTAATCATCTGATCATAAAGCTAAACAAGCTCTGAACAACTTGCTTTAAAGTATTTTATAATCAATTTTCAAAACAAATAATTCTTTATTTGTCAAAACATGTAAAGTAAAATCTATCATCATCTTCAAGGGTTTGATCACATTCTGTGTTTGACCAAGAACTTGTAAATGGATAATGACTGTTCTTTCACCAAGCACTCAGCAAAAAGAAATGAAAATCACATCTTTTGTCATATATAAATTGTAAATTTTCTGTATGATCTTCATGAATAGAGAGTAAAATGTTTTTATGCCAGTACAGATTAAACAAAAGTTTGTTTAAGATACATATTGTATTCTGCAAAGCAAATTAAGGAGGAAAACATGCTATAAACTAAAATAGTAACAAAAAGAAAAGTCTAGATGATGACCTTCAACTTTGAACTTGACCTCAGGCTCTTTTTCGTGTTTTTTTTTTACATTGATACCGACCAGTTAGAATTTTAGTATAACTTTTGGACACTCTTTGCCTTCTAGTCAGGTCAGCATGTGGCAAAGTACAGCATGTATTATATAGTATATATATTTACATTGTCAATGTGATAGCCTTATATGAATCTAACTAACTACCGATGTAATCATTTCTCGATATCAACATCGTGTCACGCTCAGTTTAGCGAAAACACGCCTATTGGAATTGCAACCAATCAGCTTTCATCTGAGCACTGACCTCTTTATGGCGAATGAATACCCCCGAACTACTTTTTCATTTACAATTTCGCACTTTCATTCATAAGTTGCACAGAAAATGTTCGCTTCGCGATTCATTTACTTTGAACGTGGTCTGTTGTTGTCATACCTCAATGACAACATTCAAAATGACATTCAATCCTTAAATGAACACCTAATTATTACTTCTCCAAAATGACATGAACGATGTATTCACCCAAACAGCTTGTAGCTGTAGTTAATTACAATATAAATTATTACTTTTTCAGAATTTTGCCATTACAACAGACAATTAAGAAAGAATGGAGAACCTGTGGAAGATTGAAATTATAAATTTGATTTTATGCAATCTACAAAATACAATAATGTGAATATTTTTTGAACAAAAGCATTTTAACCAGCCATTATCTACCAGGTAAGCATATCAGGCCCATTGGGCCTCTTGTATTACTGTTGAAATGTCAGTTTGTTCTTATGTGCAATGCTGGTTTGAAAATTGAAAAATCAGCATTATATTTAAGAATTAAATGAAAACAAACATCCAAACAAGACAATATAAGACAAAGACATCCTTGTAGAGGAGTGGAGTAATGGAGTTAAACTGTTTTATGTGCCAGTCAAGATTCTTTTACTGATATCTAGGCTGTCAGTTCATAGATGGTGGAGGAAACTGGAGTGCCCAGAGAAAACCACCAACCTTCGGTAAGCAAACCGACAAACTTTCTCACACTAGCATCTGTGTCGAGTGGGATTTGAACATAGGTGGTGAGAGGCACTGTGACATTCTTTTACTATTGTTTTTAAAACTAGAGACTTTGAATGTACATTGTATAGTACACTAGATTTATTAACAAAATAAAGTCCAGTGGTGTGGAATAGGTATTATTTGAAGGTCCTTAACCTTACCATTGACTTTGTTATTATGAATATGTAAATTTAGTTGAAAAATATATGAACAAGACAAAAAAAAAAAAAAAAAAAACATTCTTTGGCTTTTACCCCTGATACCTTAAAAAATACAGTGTAGTAACAATTTGAACTTGTTGGTGGTATGATGGGACAGTACATATTGATCAGTCAGTATATCGCAATAAACTGTAAGTTGATAATCAAGGTTTAATCAATGATTTTGTAATTACACATTTCAACTCTTACATTCTGAGTTCAGTAAAAGAATGATTTGATGCAAGTTTTACTCATTATGAACCAAATACCTTCTACATGTTCAAGACCCAGTAGTTTCGGCCAAATGATTACCATCAGAGCACCCGTGCTTTTTAGCTATTGCAATAGTTCACCGACCGTCGTCTGTCGTGAGTCGTCCGTTAACTTTCTGCATTTTAGTCATCTCTGAAACTACCAAGCCAAATTTGATGAAACTTATGATGCCTGGGTGAAGGGTTTTCAGATATTTTCATATGAGATGGAGGTCATAAGTTCAAAGGTCAAGGTCACAGATGTATAAGTGTACTAATATGGTTAATTATCTGGGATATATGAATCGATAATGACATGGAGTTTTAAATATTGACATTTTCTTTGAATGGTCTTTAAAGTAGGGTCAAGTTCAGAGGTAAAGTTCATGACCTAGTTCTTTTCATGATTTTTGTGTGCAGCACTTTAGCCTGTGGCTGTGTATCGTACATGTTTATACTTAAAATATAAGAAACAAGAAAATCTATACTAAACAAGTGTGCTTACGAGCAATGTAAAGTTGGACTCACATGCAATAAATATAATCTAAAATTCATGTAAAAATTTTCACGTGAATCTCGCATGAATTTCGTATAGGCTCTATCCATGTGAAATTCACATGAAATTTTTCCAAGAGGTTAACATTAATTCACGTGAACAAAATATGCCTGTGTAATTTCCACATTTTTTGGATGGTGCTTCAGCTTGATGGTGCTTCGAACGATGTGTTGCATGCAAAATTTATGCGTGTAGGACAAAGGTCAAAGCCGCAAAGTCCAATCTTACATTTTGCACCATTGGGCGATGTTGTTGATGGGGGTATTTGACTTTCATAAGACTGCTTACACGACGGGTCTACCCAGACTTGTGCTGTAATTTGATTCTAGTCACTTAACACAACTACTCTACCAAGACCTGTACTATAATTTGATACTAATGCCACTTTACACAAATGGGTCTATATATCCCCATCATTTTGTTACTACATGCACTTACTTTGAACAACGGGTCTACCCGGACCTGTACTATCACTTAATTCTACAGTCACTTTACACAACAGGTCTGCTCAGACTTCTACGATAATACGATACTTATTACAGTCACCTTACACCACACACATGTACTATAAGTTGATACTACAGTCATCTTTAACCACAGGTCTGCTTAGAGATGTACTATGATATGACACTAGAGTCGCTTTACATCACGGATTTCCTCTGACCTGTACTATGAATTGACACTACAGTCACGTTACATCACGGATTTCCTCTGACCTGTACTATGATATGACACTACAGTCACGTTACATCACGGATTTCCTCTGACCTGTACTATGATATGACACTACAGTCACGTTACATCACGGATTTCCTCTGACCTGTACTATGATTTAACACTACAGTCATGTCACATCACGGATTTCCTCTTACCTGTACTATGATTTGACACTACAGTCACTTTACATCACGGATTTCCTCTGACCTGTACTATGATATGACACTACAGTCACTTTACATCACGGATTTCCTCTGACCTGTACTATGATTTGATACTACAGTCACTTTACATCACGGATTTCCTCTGACCTGTACTATGATTCGACACTACAATCACTTTACATCACGGATTTCCTCTGACCTGTACTATGATATGACACAACAGTCACGTTACATCACGGATTTCCTCTGACCTGTACTATGATATGACACTACAGTCACTTTACATCACGGATTTCCTCTGACCTGTACTATGATATGACACTACAGTCACGTTACATCACGGATTTCCTCTGACCTGTACTATGATTTGACACTACAGTCACTTTACATCACGGATTTCCTCTGACCTGTACTATGATATGACACTACAGTCACTTTGCATCACGGGTGTATTCTGAACTGTATTATGATATGACACTACAGTCACTGTACATCACGGGTCTATTCCTACCTGTACTATGATATTGCACTGCAGTCACTTTACATCACTGGTCTTCTCGTACCTTTACTATGATATGGCACCATAGTCACTTTACATCACGGGTCTTCTCGTACATGTACTATGATATGACACTACAGTCACGTTACATCACGGATTTCATCTGACCTGTACTATGATTTGACACTACAGTCATGTCACATCACGGATTTCCTCTTACCTGTACTATGATTTGACACTACAGTCACTTTACATCACGGATTTTCTCTGACCTGTACTATGATATGACACTACAGTCACTTTACATCACGGATTTCCTCTGACCTGTACTATGATTTGACACTACAGTCACTTTACATCACGGATTTCCTCTGACCTATTCTATGATATGACTCTACAGTCACTTTACATCACGGATTTCCTCTGACCTGTACTATGATATGACACTACAGTCACGTTACATCACGGATTTCCTCTGACCTGTACTATGATTTGACAATACAGTCACTTTACATCACGGATTTCCTCTGACCTGTACTATGATATGACACTACAGTCACGTTACATCACGGATTTCCTCTGACCTGTACTATGAATTGACACTACAGTCACTTTACATCACGGATTTCCTCTGACCTGTACTATGATATGACACTACAGTCACGTTACATCACGGATTTCCTCTGACCTGTACTATGATTCGACACTACAGTCACTTTACATCACGGATTTCCTCTGACCTGTACTATGATATGACACAACAGTCACGTTACATCACGGATTTCCTCTGACCTGTACTATGATATGACAGTACAGTCACTTTACATCACGGATTTCCTCTGACCTGTACTATGATATGACACTACAGTCACGTTACATCACGGATTTCCTCTGACCTGTACTATGATTTGACACTACAGTCACTTTGCATCACGGCTCTGCTCTGACCTGTACTATGTTATGACATTAAAGTCACTTTTCATCACGGGTGTATTCTGAACTGTATTATGATATGACACTACAGTCACTGTACACCACGGGTCTATTCCTACCTGTACTATGAAATTGCGATGCAGTCACTTTACATCACTGGTCTTCTCGTACCTTTACTATGATATGGCACCATAGTCACTTTACATCACGGGTCTTCTCGTACATGTACTATGATATGGCACTATAGTCACTTTACATCACGGGTCTGCTCAGAACTGTACTATGATATGATAATACAGTCACGTTACATCACGGATCTTCTCAGAACTGTACCATGATATGATATTACAGTCACGTTACATCACGGGTCTACTCAGAATTGTACTATGATATGATATTCCAGTAACGTTACATCACAGGTCTGCTCAGAACTGTACTATGATATGATACTACAGTCACGTTACATCACGAGTTGCTCAGACTGTACTATGATATGATACTACAGTTACGTTACATCACGGGTCTGCTCAGAACTGTACTATGATATGATAGTACAGTCACGTCACATCATGGGTCTGCTCAGAACTGTACTATGATATGATACTACAGTCACGTCACTTCACGGGTCTGCTCAGAACTGTACTATGATATGATACTACAGTCACGTTACACCAAGGGTCTGCTCAGCCTCAGAACTGTACTATGATATGATACTACAGTCACGTTACATCACGGGTCTGCTCAGAACTGTACTATGATATGATACTACAGTCACGTTACATCACGGGTCTGCTCTGATCTGTACTATGATATGACACTACAGTCACGTTACATCACGGGTCTGCTCAGAACTGTACTATGATATGATACTACAGTCACGTTAAATAACGGGTCTGCTCAGAACTGTACTATGATATGATACTACAGTCACGTTACATCATGGGTCTTGCTCAGAACTGTACTATGATATGATACTACAGTCACGTTACATCACGGGTCTGCTCAGAACTGTACTATGATATGATACTACAGTCACGTTACATCACGGGTCTTCTCAGAAGTATACTATGATAAGATACTACAGTCACGTTACATCACGGGTCTGCTCAGAACTGTACTATGATATGATTCTACAGTCACGTTAAATTACGGGTCTGCTCAGAACTGTACTATGATATGATACTACAGTCACGTTACATCATGGGTCTTGCTCAGAACTGTACTATGATATGATAGTACAGTCACGTTACATCACGGGTCTGCTCAGACCTGTACTATGATATGATACTACAGTCACGTTATATCACGGGTCTGCTCAGAACTGTACTATGATATGATACTACAGTCACGTAACATCATGGGTCTTCTCAGAACTGTACTATGATATGATACTACAGTCACGTTACATCACGGGTCTGCTCAGAACTGTACTATGATATGATACTACAGTCACGTTACATCACGGGTCTGCTCGTAACTGTACTATGATATGATACTACAGTCACATTACATCACGGGTCTGCTCAGAACTGTACTATGATATGATACTACAGTCACGTTACATCACGGGTCTGCTCGTAACTGTACTATGATATGATACTACAGTCACATTACATCACGGGTCTTCTCAGAACTGTACTATGATATGATACTACAGTCACGTTACATCACGGGTCTGCTCGTAACTGTACTATGATATGATACTACAGTCACATTACATCACGGGTCTGCTCAGAACTGTACTATGATATGATACTACAGTCACGTTACATCACGGGTCTGCTCGTAACTGTACTATGATGTGATACTACAGTCACATTACATCACGGGTCTGCTCAGAACTGTACTATGATATGATACTACAGTCACATTACATCACGGGTCTGCTCGTAACTGTACTATGATATGATACTACAGTCACGTTACATCACGGGTCTGCTCAGAACTGTACTATGATATGATACTACAGTCACGTTACATCACGGGTCTGCTCAGAATTGTACTAGTATATGATACTACAGTCACGTAACATCATGGGTCTTCTCAGAACTGTACTATGATATGATACTACAGTCACATTACATCACAGATCTGCTCAGAACTGTACTATGATATGATACTACAGTCACGTTACATCAAGGGTCTGGTCAAATCTGTACTATGATATGACACTACATTCACATTACATCACGGGTCTGCTCAGAACTGTACTATGATATGATACTACAGTCAGTTACATCACGGGTCTGCTCAGAACTGTACTATGATATGATACTACAGTCACGTTGTATCACGGGTCTGCTCAGAACTGTACTATGATATGATACTACAGTCACGTTACATCACGGGCTTGCTCTGAACTGTACTATGATATGATACTACAGTCACGTTACATCAAGGGTCTGCTCAGAACTGTACTATGATATGATTCTACAGTCACGTTACATAACGTGTCTACTCAAATCTGTACTATGATATGACACTACAATCACGTTACATCAAGGGTCTGGTCAAATCTGTACTATAATATGACACTACATTCACATTACATCACGGGTCTGCATTTAACTGTACTATGATATGATACTAAAGTGACATTACATCACGGGTCTGCTCAGAACTGTACTATGATATGATACTACAGTCACATTACATCACGGGTCTGTTCAGATCTGTACTATGATATGATACTACAGTCACGTTCCATCACGGGTCTGCTAAGAACTGTACTATTATATGACACTACAGTCACGTTACATCACGGGTCTGCTCAGAATTATAGTATGATATTATACTACAGTCACGTTACATCACGGGTCTGTTCAGAACTGTACTATGATATGATACTACAGTCACGTTACATCACGGATCTGCTCAGAATTGTACTATGATATGATAATACAGTCACGTTACATCACGGGTCTGCTCAGAACTGTACTATGATATGATACTACAGTCACGTTACATCAAGGGTCTGCTCAGAACTGTATTATGATATGATACTTCAGTCACGTTACATCACGGGTCTGCTCAGAACTGTACTATTATATGACATTACAGTCACGTTACACCACGGGTCTGTTCAGAACTGTACTATGATATGATACTACAGTCACGTTACATCACGGGTCTGCTCAGAACTGTACTATGATTTGATACTACAGTCAAGCTACATCATGGGTCTGATCAGAACTGTACTATGATATTTTACTATAGTCACGTTACATCACGGGTCTGCTCAGAACTGTACTATTATATGATACTACAGTCACGTTACATCATTGGTCTGCTTAGAACTGTATTATTATATGATATTCCAGCAACGTTACATCACAGGTCTGCTCAGAACTGTACTGTGATATGATACTACAGTTACTTTACATCATGGGTCTGTTCAGAACTGTACTATGATATGATACTACAGTCACGTTACATCACGGGTCTGCTCAGAACTGTACTATGATTTGATACTACAGTCAAGCTACATCATGGGTCTGATCAGAACTGTACTATGATATTTTACTATAGTCACGTTACATCATGGGTCTACTCAGAACTGTACTATGATATGATACTATAGTCAGGTCACATCCCGGGTCTGCTCAGAATTGTACTATGATAAGATACTACAGTCAAGTTACATCACGGGTCTGCTCAAAACTGTACTATGATATGATACTACAGTCACGTTACATCACGGGTCTGCTCAGAACTGTTCTATGATATGATACTACAGTAACGTTACATCACGGGTCTGCTCAGAACTGTACTATGATATGATACTACAGTCACGTTACATCATGGGTCTGCTCAGATCTGTACTATGATATGATACTACAGTCACGTTACATCACGGGTCTGCTCAGAACTGTACTTTGATATGATACTACAGTCACGTTACATCACGGGTCTGCTCAGAACTGTATTATGATATGATACTACAGTTACGTTACATCACAGATATGCTCAGAACTGTATTATGATATGATACTACAGTCAAGTTACATCACAGATATGCTCAGAACTGTACTATGATATGATACTACAGTCACGTTATATCATGGGTCTGCTCAGAACTGTACTATGATATGATACTACAGTAACGTTACATCACGGGTCTGCTCAGAACTGTACTATGATATGATATTACAGTCACGTTATATCACGGGTCTGCTCAGAACTGTACTATGATATGATATTACAGTCACGTTATATCACGGGTCTGCTCAGAACTTTACTATGATATTTTACTACAGTCACGTTACATAACGTGTCTACTCAAATCTGTACTATGATATGACACTACAATCACGTTACATCACGGGTCTGGTCAAATCTGTACTATGATATGACACTACATTCACATTACATCACGGGTCTGCTTTTAACTGTACTATGATATGATACTATAGTCACGTTACATCACGGGTCTGCTCAGAACTGTACTATGATATGATACTTAAGTCACGTTACATCACGGGTCTGTTCAGATCTGTACTATGATATGATACTACAGTCACGTTACATCATGGGTCTGCTAAGAACTGTACTTTTATATAACACTACAGTCACGTTACATTACGGGTCTGCTCAGAATTGTACTATGATATGATACTACAGTCACGTTACATCACGGGTCTTCTCAGTACTGTACTATGATATGATACTACAGTCACGTTACATCACGGGTCTGCTCAGAACTGTACAATTATATGACATTGCAGTCAGGTTACATCACGGGTCTGCTCAGAACTGTACTATGATATGATACTACAGTTACTTTTCATCACGGGTCTGCTCAGAACTGTACTATGATATGATACTACAGTCACGTTACATCACGGGTTTGCTCAGAACTGTACTATGATATGATACTATAGTCAGGTCACATCCCGGGTCTGCTCAGAACTGTACTATGATATGATACTACAGTTACTTTACATCACGGGTCTGCTCAGAACTGTACTATGATATGATACTACAGTCACGTTACATCACGAGTCTGCTCAGAACTGTACTATGATATGATACTACAGTCAAGTTACATCACGGGTCTGCTCAAAACTGTACTATGATATGATACTACAGTAACGTTACATCACAGGTCTGCTCAGAACTGTACTATGATTTGATACTACAGTCACGTTACATCATGGGTCTGCTCAGAATTGTACTATGATATGATTCTTCAGTCACGTTACATCATGGGTCTGCTCAGATCTGTACTATGATATGACACTACAGTCACGTTATATCACGGGTCTGCTCAGAACTGTACTATGATATGACATTACAGTCACGTTACACCACGGGTCTGCTCAGAACTGTACTATGATATGATACTACAGTTACTTTACATCACGGGTCTGCTCAAAACTTTACTATGATATGATACTACAGTCACGTTACACCACGGGTCTGCTTAGAACTGTACTATGATATGATTCTACAGTCACGTTATATCATGGATCTGCTCAGAACTGTACTATGATATTTTACTATAGTCACGTTACATCACGGTTCTGCTCAGAACAGTACTAGTATATGATACTACAGTCACGTTACATCACGGGTCTGCTCAGATATGTACTATGATATGTTACTATAGTCACGTTACATCACGGGTCTTCTCAGAACGGTACTATGATATGATTCTACAGTCACATTACATCACGGGTCTGCTCAGATATGTACTATGATATGTTACTATAGTCACGTTACATCACGGTTCTGCTCAGAACAGTACTAGTATATGATACTACAGTCACATTACATCACGGGTCTGCTCAGATATGTACTATGATATGTTACTATAGTCACGTTACATCACGGGTCTTCTCAGAACGATACTATGATATGATTCTACAGTCACGTTATATCATGGGTCTGCTCAGAACTGTACTATGATATGATACTACAGTCACGTTATATCATGTGTCTGCTCAGAACTGTACTATGATATGATACTACAGTCACGTTACATCACGGGTCTGCTCAGAACTGTACTATGATATTTTACTATAGTCACGTTACATCGTGGGTATACTCAGAATTGTACTTTGATAAGATACTACAGTCAAGTTACCTCACGGGTCTGCTCAGAACTGTACTATGATATTTTACTATAGTCACGTTACATCACGGGTGTGCTCAGAACTGTACTATGATATGATTCTACAGTCACGTTACATTATGGGTCTGCTCAGAACTGTACTATGATATGATTATACAGTCACGTTACATCATCGGTCTTCTCAGAACTGTACTATGATATTTTACTATAGTCACGTTACATCATGGGTATACTCAGAATTGTACTATGATAAGATACTACAGTCAAGTTACATCACGGGTCTGCTCAGAACTGTACTTTGATATGATACTACAGTCACGTTACATCACGGGTCTGCTCAGAATTGTATTATGATATGATACTACAGTCACGTTACATCACGGGTCTGCTCAGAACTGTACTTTGATATGATACTACAGTCACGTTACATCACGGGTCTGCTCAGAACTGTACTATGATATGATACTACAGTCACGTTACATCACAGGTCTGCTCAGAACTGTACTATGATATGATACTACAGTCACGTTACATCACGGGTCTGCTCAGAACTGTACTATGATTTGATACTACAGTCACGCTACATCATGGGTCTGCTCAGAACTGTACTATGATATGATACTACAGTCACGTTACATCACAGGTCTGCTCAGAACTGTACTATGATATGATACTACAGTCACGTTACATCACGGGTCTGCTCAGAACTGTACTTTGATATGATAACACAGTCAGGTTACATCACGGGTCTGCTCAGAACTGTACTATGATATGATACTACAGTCACGTTATATCATGGGTCTGCTCAGAACTGTACTATG